>CAUYQU010081268.1:0-10916 GCA_963574635.1 Cheracebus regulus
TGTTTCTTAGTTTTCCTTTGGCGGACGCCCCTTCCCCACAGAGCCGGACCTTCCCGGGTTCACTGTGCTTGCTGTGAAACTCTCAGTCCTCAGCGCTTCCAATTGCTGTTTTCCTTGTGGGGATGGGAGCAGCCGAGCCCGTCTGTCCTGTATACTCCGCACCGGGAAGCGCCGCGCTGGGGCACCGGCAAAACAGCCGCGCCGGCCAAAAGAGTCGCACTGGCGACCCACGTGGCTCCTTTGCCAGGAATCTCCCGGTCTGTGGGCAACAAAAATTCGTTGGAAAGTGTGGGGTCCACTCGTTCTCTGCGCTTTCACTGGGAGCTACATTCCTGAGCTGTTGCTAATCGGCCATCTTGGATCTCTCCCTCTTTCTGATTCTTTAAGCCTAGATTGGGTCTATGGGTCCTGGGGATTCATAATTTTGAAAGTCTGTGCAAGTGATTCTGGTGTACAGCTAGGATTGGGAACCAGCATTCTGAGATTTAAAACTTCACCCACAGTTCCTTCTCCCAGGAACTTGACTTTTTTTCTGTTTTCCAAAATCTGAAGTGGATCATCTCATCACTCCTGTTCTTCCCTTGAGTTTTTTTACGCGTATATCCTGGCAAGTTGTCCACAAAACATCTCAAAAATAGTACTCTGAATTTTATCTCTGGGTCCCAGGCCTGACGATACATACCTTCAACCTTTAGCTGCCTGTTGCCTGGGTCTAGAGATAAGAGCCAGTCTCTCACTTGACATGTCTGTCTTCATACCCTTAGGTAAGTGGAAGGTGAGAGAAAGGAGTTGATTTTAGCAACTAAAATCATGAATCATGATGTGGTCAGCTGTGGTTTGGAAATGAGCAGTTTACTGTCTATCAGAGAGCAGTTCTGTAAGCATTAGGAAACTGTTTCCTTGGCAGTGTGGTAATAAGTGAGGAAATGAAGACAGCCCTCTTGCTGAGTGCCAGTTTACTTTCTTAATCCCTTGCCATGTAGAATCTGGCTTTACCTTATCTATGCAAACCGTGAGGTGCATCTTGAAAGCAGCAGTTGGGGTCAGTTAGGGTCTAGGATAATCTGAAAGAGTCTTGAATAACTAGGTGATATGTGTTTTCTTTATATACATATCCTTGTAAAATCTCTTTTGTTTGAGGTGTTGTGAAGTAGAGTTAAGGAAAGCAAAGCAAGAAAATGTGGCTGAGTTAGCTGGGGTTTTGCATCTCCTGAATTTTCCATTTATTTGAAAAAATTTTTTTTTTTAAAGAGACAAGCTTTTGCTCCGTCACTCAGGCTGGCATGCAGTGGTGCAAACATAATTCACTGCAACTTTGAACTCGTGGGCTAGATCCTTGAACTCTTGAACCACTGTGCCTGGCTTATCTTTATTTATTTATTTTTTTTTTTGAGACAGAGTCTTGCTCTGTTGCCAGGCACCAGGCTGGAGTGCAGTGGTGCCATCTTGGCTCACTGCAACCTCCACATCCTGGGTTCAAGCAATTCTCCTGCCTCAGCCTCCCAAGTAGCTGGGACTACAGGCATGCACCACCATGCCCAGCTAATTTTTGTGTTTTTTAGTAGAGACGGGATTTCACCATGTTGGCCAGTCTGGTCTTGAACTCCTGACCTTGTGATCTGCCCACCTTGGCCTCCCAAAGTGCTGGGATTACAGGCATGAGCTACTGCGCCCAGCCTATCTTTTTTTTTTTTTTTTTTTTTTTTTGACACGGGGTCTCACTCTGTAGCCCAGGGTGGAGAGCAGTGGTGCCATTGTAGCATACTGCAGCCTCAACCTTGGCGTAAGCAGTCCTCCCAACTCAATCTCTCAGCTAGGACTGCAGATGTGTTCCACTACACCAAGCTAACTTTTAAATTTTTTGTACATGTGGGGTCTTGATATGTTGCCCAGGCTGGTCTCAAACTCCTGGGCTCAAGGGATCCTCTTGCTTTGGCTTCCTAAAGTGTTGAGATAACAGGCGTGAGCCACCAAGCTTATTGCCGAAACTTTGCTTTCTGATTGTTACTATTAGTGCCATGTTTGATGTAAACTATTGCTAACTGAAGTAGTAGGTAAAAGTCTAGTTTTTAAATTCTAACTTTATTCTGTTTTTTGAGATAGTCTCACTCTGTCACCCAGGCTGGAGTGAGTGGTGTGATTTCAGCTCACTGCAAACTCTGCCTCCTGGATTCAAATGATTCTCATGCCTCAGCCTCCCAAGTAGCTGGGATTATATGCGTGTGCCACCAAGCCTGGCTAATTTTTGTATTTTTAGTAAAGATGGGCTTTCACCATGTTGACCAGGCAGGTCTCGAACTCTTGGCCTCATGTGATCTGCCCGCCTTGGCCTCCTAAAGTGCTGGGATTATAGGCGTGAGCCATCATGTCTGGCCTTAAATAGTAACATTAAACTCTAGTCATTGTCCCTAAGCAGGATTTAAGGGTAACTGGTAGGAGTGAACCTAGCCTGTTTCTGTGACTGACTGTTCTGTTTACACTGCTGCCATCTCACATGATTTAGATTGACTCCCAGGTGGTAGGTGGTCACGTTTGGAGAGAATGACATTTATTCAATGAGGTTGACAGACTATGAGCGTGAAGTGGTTGCATTCAAAATTTGGACTCTGATTTATTAACTCACATTTTCTTTCTCTGAGATGTTGCTTCACCTTGAATTTATTTAGCCTGCTCTAGGAAGCTGGTGATTATACTTACCAAAAAATAATTTCTTCTAAATTTAAAAAATTACTCAGAATATTACAAGTCTGCAGACAGTTACTTTTGTATTATATCAGAATCTTAGAGTGTGAGGGCTGAGCGTAGGAATTCCTTAAATGCTCATCTGGGTGATTGCTATGAACTGGCGAGATTGCAAATCATTGTAAGAGGATTAAAGTGGGGCCAGGCCCCATGGCTCATGCTTACAATCCCAGCACTTTGGGAGGCTGAGGTGGGAAGATCACCTGAACCTGGAGGATCACCTGAGCCCAGGAGTTTGAGACCAGCCTGGGCAACAGAGTGAGACCTCTTCTCTACAAAAATTTAAAAATTTAGGCCAGGCATGGTGGCTTACACCTGTAATCCCAGCACTTTCGGAGGTTGAGGGTGGTGGATCGCTTGAGCTCAGGAGTTTGAGACCAGCCCAGGCAACGTGACAAAACCCCGTCTCTGTAAAAAATATAAAAATAAGCCAAGAGTGGCGTACGTGCCTGGAGTTCCAGCTACTTGAGGGGAGTGCTGAGACAGGAGGATTGCTTGAACCCCAGAGGTTGAGGCTGCAGTGAGCCAAGATCATGCCACGGCACTACAGCCTCGGTGACAAAGTAAGACCCTGTCTGAAAAAATTAGCTCGGTGTGGTGGTGCACACCTGCAGTCCTAGCTGGGAGGCTGAGTTGAAAGGATTGCTTAAGCCAAGGTTGAGGCTGCAGTGTGCTATGATGGCGCCACTGCTCTCCACTCTGGGCTGAGTGAGAATCTGTCTGGGGGAAAAAAAAAAAAAAAGGCCAGGCACGGTGGCTTATGCCTGTAATCCCAGCATTTTGGGAGGCTGAGGTGGGCAGATCACCTGAGGTCAGAGTTCAAGACCAGCTTGGCCAACATGGCAAAACCCCATCTCTACTAAAAATACAAAATTAGCCAGGTGTGGTGGCTCATGCCTGTAATCTCAGCTACTTGGGAGGCCGAGGCAGGAGAATCGCTTGAACTTGGGAGGTAGAGGTTTCAGTGAGCCAAGATGGCGTCACTGCACTCCAGCCTGGGCAATAGAGTGAGACTCTCTGTCTTTAAAAAAACAAAAGACTAGGCATGGTGGTTTGTACCTATAATCCTAACAGTTTGGAAGGCTGAGGCAGGATTGATTGAGTCCAGGAGTTCGAAACAAGTCTGGGTCACAAGGTGAGACCCCATCTCTACAGAAAAAATAGGCTGGGCATGGTGGCTCATGCCTGTAATCCCAGCACTTTGGGAGGCCGAGGTGGGTGGATCACTTGAGCTCTGGAGTTTGAGACCAGCCTGGGCAACAAGGGCAAACCCTGTGTCCACAAAAAACACAAAAATTAGCTGGATGTGGTGGTGATTGCCTGTAGTCTCAGCTACTCAGGAAGCTAAGTGGGAGAGTGGCTTGAGCCTGGGAGGCGGAGGTTGCTGTGAGCTAAGATTGCGCCACTGCACTGTAGCCTGGGAGACAGAGCGAGACCCCATCTCTAAATAAATGAATAAAATGCATAAATAATTATTATATTGTTAGAGTATAAATAAATTGGTGTAACGGTTTTAGAAAGCAACCTAAGAATGGCTTTAATGACCATATTTTATGTGCTAATTCCACTTTGAGAATTTGACATAATTAATCACAGAAGCCTCTGTCTAAAGAGACTCCCAATGCTATTATATTAAACTAGCAAAAAAATTAGAAGCCACCTAAATGTACAATGGGGGGTTGGTTACATCATTCTGTAAGTGTGTGGCGAACAAGGATACAGCAATTAATCATGCTTTTGAAGACTAGGGATGCATAAAATGCTCACAGAGTAGTAAGCAGAAAACAAGGTATCTTCTATGCTTGTCATTTGTCACAAAAGCATAAGATTTGCTGCACATATGTAAAATGGAGATGAAAAGCAAACCAATGTTAAAAGATTAGTGCTCTGTGAGTACTGGCAACTTTATTCTTCCCTATTTTCAGAATTAAACGTGTATTATAATTGGAACAAAACATTTTTAAAAAGGTTATAACTCAAGCTGATCCAATATGCTTTTATTTATTTATTTTTTTTGACATTCTTTTCTTTGTCGCCCAGGCTGGAGTGCAATGGCATGTTCTTGGCTCACTGCAATCTCCACCTCCCGGGTTCAAGCAATTCTCCTGCCTCAGCCTCCCAAGTAGCTGAAGTAGGTGGGATTACAGGTGCCCGCCACCATCCCTGGCTACTTTTTTGTATTTTTAGTAGAGATGAGTTTTCGCCATGTTAGCCAGGCTGATCTTGAACTCCTGACCTTAGGTGATCCACCCGCCTTGGCCTCCCAAGGTGGTGGGATTACAGGTGTGAGCCACCACGCCCACCACTAATAAGCTTTTAGAGCACAACTTCTTTGGTTCTATTGATTTAACAGCTTCTGAGTTTGACCTCTAGAACATATGCAAACATGGTTTTGCTTTTATGCCTTTTGAATATATTTGCTAAGGCCTGGGACAACCCCTTGTAGTATAGAATCTGGTTATGCTATAGTAATTTAAAGGGGAATGTCTTCTGTCCTGCCACCAGGTGAAATACTTTTCCTCAATACAGAATGGCTGTTTCATTTCCTGTAACTGTATCTGACTGAACTTTCACAGGGGCAGTGGTAAGCTGTGTAAAACAGAGACATTATGGACTGAGAATCTATGTGGTTTGATATACACTGTGTTTGTCTTGAGGGAGGGGACCCCTTAGGCTTCATTGTTAGATTATTGCAAGAAAAAAAACACTATGTGTTGTCTTGCTCAAAGCGCTTGTGCTCTGGCCCAAACCCAGATTCTTGTTGGTGGTAGAAGGGCCCATTTACCTTTGTTTAAATAGTTTTGCTGGGAGGTGGAGGGCAGTTGGCTTGAGTGAATGTATCACTTCTTAAGTCATTCTTTTGTGTTTCTTGCTTTCAGATGGAAAGAACTCAAGTGGATCCAAGCGTTATAATCGCAAACGTGAACCTTCCTACTCCAAAAATGAAAGTTTTAGCAACCAGTCCCGTCGCTCCAGTTCACAGAAAAGCAAGACTTTTAACAAGATGCCTCCTCAAAAGGGCGGCGGCAGCACCAAACTCTTTAGCTCGTCTTTTAATGGTGGAAGACGGGATGAGGTATGGAATTTGAAAATGTCCTTTCTAGAACATAAGCATGAGATCTGATCCCACTCCTGCCCCTCAGTTTATCAGTAGTTGAGGAGGGGAACAAGAGGTGGAAGAATAGGTAAACAGAGGAGTCTTGAGTAGCTGAGAGGGTTAACTAGGTTTGAAACCTTGCCTCCTTTTTTCCGCTGAAGATTATGAAACTTTCCTTGGAGGAAGGAAAATTTTCTTTATGGCAAATTTGGGGTTCCTTAATTTGTATGGTCCTTTCATTATCACTCTTGAATTATAGATACCTTGTGGAATATTAAGGTAATAAAATGACATTAATGACATTTGTCTTTGTAATAATCTAGCAAAATGTAAAATGCGTATATCCATAGTCTCAATTTTTTTTAAGGAGTTTCTTAGCTATGCTTCTGTAAGTGCATAAAGACATTTATATACAAGGGTGTTCGCTGCTGGGTTTGTAGTTGCAAAATTTGGGAAATAACCTAAATGTTTATCAACAAGAGACTGGCAGAGTATGTTGTATAATATGTAATTATTATAGAATAAGACAGATTTTTAAAATGTAGACTGAGGGAAGTAAAGGGATAGAGAAACAAGAAAGACAGTTTTGAGGCAAAGCAAGTAGGCTACCATGGGTGGAGGAGGAGAGGCAGAAAATGTACCCAAAGACTAGGAAAGGGATCAGATCAGGTGGGGCTTTGAAGGACTTTGGCTTTTGTTCAGTGAGATGGGAAGCCATTAAAAGGTTTAATGAGAAAAGTAAGGTAATCTGATTTGGAGTTTTAAGGGGAAGAGTGGAAGCAGGAAGACTAGTAAAGAGGCTACAAAGATATTCTTGGTGAGAGGATGGAAGCTTTGAAAGAGGGTGAGGTGATGGAGGTGGTGAGAAATGTTAAGATTTGAGACATTACTTGCAGGTAGAGCCAAGACTTTTTGTTAGATGTGGGATCTGAGCAGAGAAAAGTTTTTGGCATAAGTCCAATTCAGGTGCCTTTTGCTGGAATGGAAAACATTCTTTCCAGAAGAGCACAACATTTTTTTAGGAGAGGGGGTAGGGTTGAGATAAAGAACTTGAGTTTGGAAATATTATATGTACATTGAAATTCCTATTTGATAAATATAAGCAAAATATAAATAGAGGTTTGTAGTTCACTATGAATCAGCAGTCAAGGAATAAACCAAGGTTAGAGAGCTTTCAGCATAAAGCTTAAAGCTGTTGAACTAAGTGAGATAGATGAAGGAGTGTTGCAAAAATGGATTAGGTTCAAAAACTGAACCCCTGAGTCTGGATAAGAGACTAGCAAAAGAGAACATAGTCAGGGTGGGAGGAAGAGAGCTGAAAGGCATTGCAGAATGTCGTCAGTTTTGTCAAGTGCTGCTGATAGGCTGAGTGTGAATAGGACTGAAAGTTGACCATTCGATTTGAAAATGTGAAGGCAGGTGTTCTTGAGTTGCTTGGGTGGAGTGCTGAAGACAAAAACCTGGCATCTAGATTGGAGAGATTGGGAGGGTAGGAAGAAGAAACAGCAAGTATAGACAGTACTTTTTAGTGGTTTTGCTTAAAGGGGAGAGGGATATGAGGCAGTGCTTGAAGGGAATGTGAGCTTGAGGGGTTTTTTTTTTTTTTTTTTTTGAGATTGAGTTTTGCTCTTATTGCCCAGGCTGGAGTGCAGTGGCATGATCTCAGCTCACTGCAACCTCCATCTCCTGGGTTCAAGCAATTCTCCTGCCTCAGCCTCCTGAGTAGCTGGGATTACAGGCACCTGCCAGCACATCTGGCTAATTTTTTGTATTTTTAGTAGAGATGGGGTTTTGCCATGTTGGCCAGGCTGGTTTTGAACTCCTGACTTCAGGTGATCTGCCCGCCTTGGCCTCCCAAAGTGCTGAGATTATAGGTGTAAGCCACTGTGCCCAGCTGCTTGAGGGATTTTAAGATTAGGGAAATTATAGCATGTCTGTGCTCATGGGATGGTTCTGGTGAGAGGGAAAGTGATGCAGGGGAAAGGGGGAGAATTGCTGAGCAGTGTCCTTGAGTCTTTGAGATGTAGTGTGAAGCAGAGCAGTTGGCTTTGATAGGAACTCTGCCAGTTCATCCCCAGTAACAAAAGGAAGGCCTGGTGCTGGAGGTAGGGTTGGAGGCAGTTGGAATTCTTTGCTGATTTTTCTAATTTTCTCAGTGGAAGATGTAAGGTGAGCCAAGAGGAGGTTTGGAAGCTTTAGGAGTGAAGGAGTTGTCTGGGAAAGTGAGAGATGAATGGACTGCAGAAGTGTACTAGGATTGCAGTACTACCAGGCGGCATGAGGGTCTACTATGGTGAGGCTGATCGGTGTGGTTGTGTTTGTTAGCCCTGTTTGTCTGCTCCAGGGCTGATGCGGAATAGGCCAAGAGTTAAATTAATCGGGAAGGTTTTGCCAGGTGAATACAGAAGAGGTATGAAGAAGTAGGTGATGGGGACAGGCATGGTGGCTCACGCCTGTAATCCCAGCACTTTGGAGGTTGAGGTGGGCGTATTACAAGGTCAGGAGTTCGAGACCAGCCTGCTCAATGTGGTGAAACCCTGTCTCTACTAAAAATACAAAAATTAGAGCTGGGCCTGGTGGCTCACGCCTGTAATCCTAGCACTTTGGGAGGCTGAGGCGGGCAGATCACGTGAGGTCAGGAGTTCAAGACCAGCCTGACCAATATGGTGAAACCCTGTCTTAAAAAAAAAAAAAAGGAAAAAAATTAGCCGGTGTGGTGGCGGGCACCTGTAATCCCAGCTACTCGGGAGGCTGAGGCAGGAGAATCGCTTGAACCCGGGAGGCGGAGGTTGCAGGGAGCTAATATCGCGTCACTGCACTCCAGCTTGGGCGACAGAGCAAGACTCTGTCTCAAAACATAAAATTTAAAAAAGGAAGTGGGCAGTGGACCACAGGATCTAAGCCAAATCTGACAGGTTGGATAATTGATTTGGAGATCCTAGTGGAGGGTAAAAAATTGATGGAGTCAGGACTAAACCTGGGAAAGGAATGTATTCCTGGTTGGACAAGAGAATGCTCAAAGTTAATATGGTGGAAGAGGCTGTGGTTGTCAGCATAGTCTAGACTATAGAACACTCCTGTCTAATAGGATATCAGGCCACATATGTAATCTTACATTTTCTAGTTGCCTGCACTAAAGAAATAAGAAGTCAATTTTAATATATTTAATTGAATATATCTAAAATGTAAGTTTACTACATGGTACAGCCACCTTTCAAGTGCTTAGTAGCTACATCTAGCTAGTGGCTGCTGTATTGGACATTACAGCTCTAGAAGGAAAACCCATGGGTATGGGTGGCTGAGATGGGAGGGGCAAGCTAATTGGAAGAGAGGAGGTCAAGGACCTGGAGTTTAGGGTATTGGGAGGATAATCAGGAAATATGAGTGTTGTCCGAGAAAGTGACAGTGGCCAGTTTGGACAAGCTGAAGGTGATAGAAGGTTGAGAATGTGGAGGATTTTTTTGACTGAGCATAAGCTCTTAGATCTAAGTTTGGGGCACTGAGGGTGGAAGACTGATTAGGGAGATCAGAGCCATGTGGAGATAAAAAAATAAGGGATGACCTGGAAGTCTTGGGCTTCCTGTATTGGACAGACATAAACAGAATGTGGTGTTACCTTTAAGCTCGATTGTTAATGTAAGAAAGGAATTTATCTGACTGTATCATACACCACCAGTTGTATTAAATGAATTAATTTTTTTTTTGAGACAGAGTCTTGCTCTGTCCCCTAGGCTGGAGTGCAGTAGCGTGATATTCGCTCACTGCAACCTCCACCTCCCAGGTTCAAGCAATTCTCCTGCCTCAGCTTCCTGAGTAGCTGGGATTACAGGCACCCACCATGGCGCCTAGCTAATTTTTGTATTTTTAGTAGAGACGGGGTTTCACTGTATTGGCCAGGCTGGTCTTGAACTCCTGACTTTGTGATCCGCCCACCTCGGCCTCCCAAAGTGCTGGGATTACAGGCATAAGCAACAACGCCCAACCTAATTAATTATTTTTAATTTATTATTTTTGAGACAGGGTCTGCTGTGTCACCAAGGCTGGAGTGCAGTGACATGATTGGGGCTCACTGTGGCCTTGACCTACTGGGCTCAAATCATCCTCCTACCTCAGCCTTCCAGGTAGCTGGGACTACAGGCATGTACCACTAAGCCTGGCTAATTTTTAAATTTTTTGTAGAGACATAGTATCCTTGTGTTGCCCATGCTGGTCTCAAACTCCTGGTCTCAAATGATCCTCCCTCCTTGGCCTCCTAAAACACTGGAATTACAAATGTGAGCCGCTGTGCCCATCCTAATTTTTTGTTGTTGTTGTTTTTTTTGAGACAGTCTTGCTCTGTCACCCAGGCTGGAGTGCAGTGGCACAATCTCTGCTTACTGCAACCTCTGCCTCCTGGGTTCAAGCAATTCTTCTGTGTCATCCTCCTGAATATCTGGGATTACAGGTGCATGCCACACACCCAGCTAATTTTTGTGTTTTTAGTAGAGACGGGGTTTCACCAAGTAGACCAGGCTGGTCTCAAACTCTGACTTCATGATCTGCCCGCCTTGGCCTCCCAAAGTGCTGGGATTATAGGCAGGAGCCACTGTGCCCGGCTGCCCCTCCTGATTTTATTTTTAAATTTTAGATTTTATTTTTCAGACACAGTATCTTACTATGTTCCCAGGCTGGAGTGCAGTGGCTATTCACAGGTAGGATCATAGTGCACTGCAACATTGAATTCCTGGGCTCAAGTGATCCTCTTCAGCCTTCTGAGTGGCTGAGATTGCAGGTGTGCAGTACCATGCCTGGCTTTGTGTTTATTTTCAAAGGTTGTATTAGTCCATTCTCTCTTTGCTATTGAGAACTACCTGAGACTGGGTAATTTATAAAGAAGAGAGGTTTAATTGACTCATATTTCTGCAGGCTGTACAGGAAGCATGACTGGGGAGGCCTCAGGAAACTTACAGTTATGGCAGAAGGCGAAGGGGAAGCAGGCACATCTTACTTGGCAAGAGGAGGAGGAAGAGAGTGGAAGATAAGAGGAAGTGCTACATCTTTTTTTTTTTTTTTTTTTTTTTTTTTTTTTACAGAATCT
>CAUYQU010081271.1:0-144999 GCA_963574635.1 Cheracebus regulus
ACACTACTGACTTTAGGGACAGATCTGAGGCCTCATGGACTCACCTTCCAGCCACCAGCATGCCCAAGTGCACATAGGTCTAGGGAACAAGCTGTGGTCATGGGACGTGAGTTTGTTGGACTCTGGAAGGCCTGGCAGTGAAGTCTGGGTGGCATTGCCCTTGGAGTTGTTGAGGGGTGCTGGGGAGGAAGTATGGGCATTTTGAGCAGGCCAGAACTCTCAGAATGAGGAAGAAAGGACAGTTCTGCTGACCATCCTCTCTGTTGAAGTTGCAGAGATGAGATGATCTGTTTATTACAGACAAGCAAATGGGCACAGAGAAGTGAAGCAACTTGCCCAAAGTCACACAGCTGGGTACATTACAGAAAAGATGCCACTTCTGCTTTTTACCACTTGTGCTTTTTACAAAAGCACAAGATTTGTTTCTCCTTGCATAAAAGCACCTTGCTGTGGCTCTGATGCTTCGCAGCCTGGGTTTGAATCCTCATCTGCTGACTTCTGACTGTGGGCAAATCCCTTTACCCGTCTGTGCCTGCAGATCTCGGAGACGGAAGCGGAGAGGCAGGAGCTCACTCACTAGTGGGGCTGCTGGTGTCAGCACCTGGGACAGCCTCGGTCCTTCCTCTTGGATCCGGCACCAGCAGGGCACAAGGGACCAGAGGGCCTCCTGTTCAACTCCCACTGAAGCTACAGGTGAGTCCAGGCCTCAGTACAACACATGCTCTTGTGATGGCCCCAGAGCTGAGCAATTTTATCATCGTCTTATAACTCACCCACTACATCTGACCTTTGGATTCACGGAATAATTAATGGGGCACTTTGGGTGGCGCTTGAAGTGTCAAGTTTTTAATTAATATGCTGGACTGAATATACTTAGCTGGACCATTCTGCCCAGTCCATCCAATTACCCAGACTCATTATGCAACTCAATTGCGTGTTCCATTACTCAGTGACTTTGCTAAATGGGCATCCATGCTGCAGACAGACAGCCCAGCGTCGATATTGATTAGAGAGCACAGTTTATTACCTGGTGGAGGCAGCGCCTGGGGCTGTAAATCTCTTGCTGGACACAGCTTTTCTGCAGCCTCCAGGTGGGGGACAGAATTGTATTTGGATGAAACGTTTCAGCCATCGACCCTTCTTCTTTACTTCCTCTGTGTCCTGCCTTTTGTTTAATTGAATTGCCTTTCCCTTGCCAACTCCCCCCTGTAAATACGCTCAGGGGCTCCTCCTGCTTCAATAGCTAAAATGGATGCACGGTATTTTTCACCATCCCTGGGCTCCAGAATGACACAAAGCATTGAGCTTGCCAGGGAGCATTAGCAGGATCAACCACAGGGGGGGACGCTGAGCCTTCTTTGTTCTCACTGGATTTAGGATGGGTCTTGTGCCAAACCCACCTTGTCTTGCTCTGCGGTGGCTCCAGCCCTTGGTGAGAGAAGGAGGCAGCAGGCAGCGAGCGGGCAAAACTTGTGTTTAAGGTTGTGATTATTATTCCAAGGGGAGAAACACTCCTCTCCCCACCGTGTTAAGGGTACTCTTCCATACTTGATAACCTCCTTCCATTCCCAGTGCCCTTTCAGCATTGCTTCAATGTGTTTCCCTAATCTGGGGCACAGGCTGCAGCAGGGGAAATGGAAAAGAAAGCCTGCAGGCTGGGGTGTTGGTCGGGTGGTGTCCCTCCGCTGCGTCAAAGCTGGTGAACACCTAGTCTGTGCCAGGCACTGCACATTTGTCATCTCCAGTCCTCAGGAAGCCTAGGAAGCACGTGTTTGGGTTACTTTTTATTATCCTCTTATTTATAGCTTATTTCATATTCACGAAAGAGTTGCAAAAATAGAGAGTTCTCATAGTCCCCCACACCCAGCTTACCTTTATGTTAACACTGAAGCGTTTTAGTCAACAATCTGTGGAAAAGAAAGCTGAGGCTCAGAGAGGTTAAGGAACCTCCACAGGTCACACAGCCATGGTGGAATTGGAGCACGGATCTGTGTTTAGCTTTGCCTGGGACATCTTGTAAGCACGAATGACTGTCTACCAAAGGGCTTGAAAAAGGAACAGGTGCTTATCATGCAGTCACAGAATTCAAGAGCAGAGCTGTAGGTCTCCAAAAGGTAGATGTCTGATGCCCAAGCACAGAAATGAAGCCAGAACCTCATTTATGTTCAAGACGGATGTTGCTTTGCAGAGGTACAGAGGAGATTTGAATTCCTCAGGGGTCTGAGGGAAAACACGAAGACTTTGAGCACAACACTGACCAGCAGCCCACACCCTTCCTCCCTCATTTAGACTCCAGTAGTCTTGTTTTGTGGACCCCAAACTGCCGGCAAGACCAGCTTCCAACCCACCTCACCAGAGCCAATCAGCCATCAGCGCGTCTAATTGGGCTGGTGTTGACACTCCTGTTGGCAATCTAATAGTGCAATTAGCAACAATTAACCTTGAGTATAAATGAACCATCACAAAAGAAAAGTTTTACTTTTGCCAAGCTCGACAGACACCCTTTCAACAAACACCATTCTCTGGACACTCCTAATGAGAAAAGGAGCTGCTGGTGGTTTAAACAAATAGAGCAATAGATCAAAAATAAATCCCATTTATTAAGCACACACTGATGCCAGGCTTGGCGATAAGCACTCGACATCGACTTAGCTCCCGAATTCCCTCCAAAAACATGTGAAATCGGTGCTGTTTTTAATGCCCTTAAAAAACCCCAACATTTTAATTTTGAAATAACGACCTATTCACAGGAAATCACAAACATAGTAAAGGGGTCGCACGTATCCTTTCCCCAGTTTCCCACAGTGGTGACATCTTATGTGACTATAGATGATCAAAAGCAAGATATTAACATTGGTTCAAGCTCTTTTTCAGATTTCACCATTTTCCATGCACTTTTTGTGTGTATGTGTGTTGTGTGTGTGATCTATGCAGTGTTGTCAGTATTATCCCCTTTTCATAAACATGGAAACTAAATTGTAGACAGGGTTAAGTGACTTGCCCAGGTGTCCAAGGAGAGATGCATCCAGGTCAAACTCCAAAGCTGGACCCCTGCCTGCCTCTCTAGGTTTTCCAACACCCCCATCCTTTGGGAATGTGATTATGACGAGGGAGACTTTACTTGTGGATGAAGTTAGCCCTTAAACTACACATACAGCTGATGGTAAAAACATTGTCTTGCTAATTTATCTCTTCTAAAGATGGTATACAAAGGACAGAGAGCTCTTTTGTGCTCACGCTCGCCCTACTGCTACGTGTGTGTGTGTGTGTGTGTGTGTGTGTGTGTGTGTGTGTGTATCTCACAGAAGGCCTTCCTGTGTGTGGATCCTGATGGAACAGGATGAGTGGAAGTCACTGACTTCCAGTCTGTTAACAGAGGCAGCAAGCAAATGGCTGCCTGACCTGGGACAGCCAGGGCAAGAGAGACCCACCGGCAGATGGAAGCCCACCTCCCACCACGTACAGGGTCGGGGGCACCAGCAGGCCCAACACACCAAAGGGAAAGCTCTGTACTGTTAACGTCTGATGGCTTCAAATTAATAACGAATTGCAAAATGAACGCACACTGGGGACTTGGCTTTGTTCTTGGAGCTGTGAAGAATGTAAAAGGTCATTGAGCTATAATCAATAATGAAATGTGCCTGTTTTGTGTTTGGGAGATAGGGTTTTTTTGGGGGGAGGTTTTAATGGCTCTGGGGAGGGGTACTGAAATCATCCCCCTTCTCTCTGGGTGGCAGTGGTTGTGGAAACTTACTACAAGTTAAATTTTTAACAAATCAATAGCATTTCAGATGATTGTGAATTAGGGGCTATTTGTTGAGGCTTAAGGGGATTAAGGTTAAAGCCTGAAGGTGATCAATGGGTAATTACTGCAGAGCAGTGGGGTGAGGGCGACGAGCATTTCTGTAGTCTTGGGGGCAGCTCCTACAGCAATGAAGAAGGCAGCCCCGATAGGACCCCTTTAACATCCACAGTATGCAGCGTGTCTGCACACATCAGGCCTGAGCAAGCCAGGCTTGGGTGCATGAGGGAAGCCATTTGCTAGGTCGTTCACCTCTTGAGCGTACCCACCCTTTGCCCTTTTTCCTCACCACCCTCACAGACGCCCTCACCAACCAGGGAGGAAATGAGCCTTGCTCTCCATTCAGACTTCCAGCAGACAAAGGCCGAGGCGCGGACCTGCAGCTACCTCCATGCCAGTCAGTCCCGGGGCTGTAATAACTACAATTTTCTGATTTGAAGGCAAAACCAAATGGCCCAGAAGAGTGAGTCAGGCCCCATGCGGCCCTCTTCCTGAGAAGACACACAAATGGATTTTTCTATCTGAAGCCCAATTTTGTGCTGCTCATCGACCCCTCAGCATTTCTGAGCTCTCTTTTCTTCCCTTCTGCTTGAGGCACAATTAACAGAGGCCCAGGAAGTTGTTTGCTTCCTGTTTCTTGGCTTGGTGGGTGTAGCTTGGCCTGGGTGCTAAGAAAATGCTGAGGAGCCCAAAGCCCCAGCGTTGCTGGGGAGAGTCACTCACTCTTCTGGGCCTCAGGACGGAGGGCCCGGGGGCTGCAGAGCTGTCAGCTTTTGCCCTGAGCTGGGACTCTGCAGAAATACTGGCAGCCCAGTCTGCCCAGGGGGACTGAGTCAGACTCTCCGGAGTCACTGTCTCTTTGGGTCAGACATCTGCTCTTCACCAGATGGATTTTAAAGTGTAAAGCAGCTGGGCATAGTGGCTCACGCCTGTAATCCCAGCATTTTGGGAGACTGAGGCAGTTGGATCATTTGTCAGGCACTCGAGACCAGCCTGGGCAATATGGCAAAACCCTGTCTCTACTAAAAATATAGAAATTAGCCAGGCATGGTGGCACGTGCCTGTAATTCCAGCTACTTGGGAGGCTGAGGCAGGAGAATTGCTTGAACCCGGGAGGCAGAGGTTGCAGTGAGCTGAGATCGCACCATTGCACTCCAGCCTGGGCAGCAGAGCAAGACTCTGTCTCAAAATAATTCGATAAAATAAAGTACAAATCAACTCAGAATTCTCCAGCAGCTCCCCCAGCTCTGAGTGAAACCCAGAGTTGGGACTTTGGCTGCAGGATCCTCCTCATCTGTCTTCATCTGCATACCAGGCCGCTCTTTCACAGACTCTGCTAAGCCACCCTGGCCTTCTCTCAGCCCACGCTTCTCTCATGGGAGTGCCTGCCCCAGGGCCTTTGCCCATGCTGTTTGTGCTCCCTGGATTCTCTCATCCGTCCATGCTCCACCTCATGGTCCTCTTCAATTTCCAGGCCTTCCGTCACCTCCCCGGGCCATTGTGTGAGAGACAGCCCCTTGTCTCCCTCCTCTAGTATCGCCTACTTGAGTTTCTACGCAGCCCTTAGCCTGAAGTTTTATTCTTTTTGTTTAGCTGCTTCTGAGCCACCTGCCACAGCAGGATGAGCTCCCCCAGCCCCGCATCTCCACAGCGAGCCCCTGGCCTGACCCAGCCCCGAGTAGGTCACCTGAGTGCATGTATGCATTCAAGGCAGTGCAGTGGAGCCTCGCTCAGCACTGCCACTTTCTGAGTCTGGGTTCAGCTCTCTGGAGTTGCTCATTTTACACACGAGGGAGTGGAGGTCCTGGCAGGCTGGTCCTGATGTGAGTGATCCTTCCATAGCTATTAGTGGGGTCCTTGGGCTGCCCTTGTCCACTCTGGGGGCACCTCCAGGCCACTTTCAATTTCAAAAGAAGGTAGCTGGTGCCACAAGGCTTCTGAGTCTAGCAAAGGGCCCTCTGGGGTGGTGGGACCACCTGGCATTGCCCAGGACTGAGGCCCCAGAAGGGAAGGGTTGAAACTGGCTCTGTGAGCTAAGTTCTTCCGGCTAAAGCTCTGCATGTTCCGAAGATAGACAAGGCAGAGACAAAGAGTTATTCTGGGGCCATGGACATCTGCCTGCACTTTCCAGGCTCTTAAACCTGTCCCTTTAATCCTTCATTAAGACCTGTCCATCAGCTCATCTCTTTGCATTGAAAATATTTCCCAGTCTCTTCTCCCCTCTGGCAGGGGCCTGACTCTGGAAACTGAACTCAACCTGCCCCTACCTCGCACCCCCAGGATGAAGATGGGGTCCTGGCCCCACAGAGCCAGCCAAGGCCTTGCAGTGTAAGACTCAGCTGCTGGCTCCGTGTTGGGTGCGGGTGCGTCCTGTCCACCGGGATACAGGGCTCCCACTGAGGTGAGCTGTCCGGGTCTCTTTAAATCTCTTCCTTTCTCTTTCCCCACGATCAGGGACATTGGGCAGAGAAAATACCAGCCTGGACATGGACACTCTGATCTATGTACTCATTTTCTTGTGCTCCAGACTTTTCCCTTTGTTTGACTTCAGAGGCGACCACTGGGCCAGTTGCTTGCAATTCTTTCAGAAGCCCTTTCCATCAGTTTCCAGCCACAAGTTGTACCCCTCACCCCCAAGTGTGGGCAGAGCCCTGTTAGAGGGTGGTCGGGGCAAAGCCAAAGGCCCAGGCATGCCGCATCTGCCCCCCACTCAGCTGGAACTGGTGAGGGTGGGCACTGAGGCCCAGGAGCCTGTGCCCTGTCCTGCACCCTGCCTGCCTGCCTCAGTGCTTGGAGACAGCAAACAGGAACCACTTGAGGGGCCATCAGCCGCTGCTGATGCAAATCAGAGAGCACGTGGTCCCCAGCCCAGGGCAGAAGCATGCTGGCCCCCATTAGTTGTTATGGAAACTCATTACCCCAAGAGGTCATTCAGCTGAAAATATAAACAGTTTCCCAAAAGGTTTTAGCAAAATTCATGGGTGACAGCCGTAATGGCATTATTAAGGGAGAGGAGGATGCACCCTCCTGCAGCTGTGGGCGACAGCCTGCCTCGTGTCAGGAGCACTTTCTCTCCCACATCTTTCCAGTACCACCCACTCAGTGGCATGAGGCCAGACACGCAGCAGGTCCTCCTCGAGCCTCGTGAATCCGCCCGTCCGGGGCTACTCCACTTCTCTCAGACACGGTCCTGGACTGGGGAGACAGAAATCCCAAGGCAATGTGTCTCTTCTGGGCTCCCTGAGCAAATCCCTCTTACAAAGCTGGGTGCAGAAAAATATCACCTGTAATGATCGCAACTTATGACAATTAGAATAGCTATGTACTATCAGCAGTGATTATTATTACATGGTATTATTTATATTATTGGCGATCAATTACAGTACTCGTAATTATTAATACAAACATCAAGTATCATTATGTTCCAGGCTACTCGTGTTTTAAGTGCTATGATTTTGGTCACAATCAGAGGAGGCAGGTGCTATTACCATCTCATTTTAGAGATGGCGAACTGTTGTATCTTCCAATATCCTTTCATTCTCTTAAAAATATGACTGAGACCCTTGCCGAGCAGGAATTTTAAGTTTCCTGAAAGTTCTGTTCCTCTCTTCATTCTCTCCCTCTCACCCTTCTCTCACTTTCCTCGCGCATTCATTCCATAAGTACCTGTTGATTGTACCACGCGCTGCATACGGTTCTAGTCATGGCGAGGCAGTGCACGTGCCTGGGCTTTGACTACTGTGTTTTTTCTTGGCTTCCTCTACTCACCTGTCAGAACCTAGAGGTCATTTCTCCCAGGTAGACTTTCTGGGACTTGTTAGTTGGGATCAGGGGCTTTTCTGATGCTTCTACGGATTCTGAACTTCTTCATCTCTACACTGTGAGTTCTGTGGCAATTGCTTACTTGTATCTGTCTCTTCCTCTAGACTGGGAACTGTTTGCAGGCCAGGACTGTTTTTTATCTATGTTTCCAGGGCTAGGCACAAAATAGGCCCTGAATTTTTGTTGGATTTTTATCACTAGGAAAAACGTTCCAAGAAGGCCAGGTCTGTCTTTTCTACCCTTAAATCTACTAGAATAGCGTCTAGTCTGTAGTGGATGCAAAATATATATTTGTATGATGGATAAATGGATGGATGGAAAGATGGATAGATGATTGATTGGATGGGTGGTTTAATGGGTGAATGGATGACTGTCTGGATAAATAAAATGTTGATTATTAGAAGGTTGGGTGACTGAATGGTTGGATAGATATTTGGATGTTGGACAGGTGGACAGATGGATGGATGGATGGACATATGGGTGGATGGTCAGATATATAATTGGTTGGATGGTTAGATGGATGAATGGAAAGTTGTTAGGACAGAGGTTTGGATGACTGGGTAGATAATTGAATATTGAATTGATAAATGAATGGCAGATGGTTAGTGTCTGAGGTCAGTTTCCCCGGGCAACAGATTGTAAGTTGGTGTTTTACATGCAGAAAAATTGCTGAGATGTGCCTTCAGGATCAACACCGATAGAAGAGTGAAAAAAGAAAGATCAGGCAGCAGGAGGAGTTGAACTGAGACAGAGTTGCAACAAAGACCTCTGCCAATCCCATGGGGACCTCTGGAGCAGGGACAGCCCTTCAGGTTGTCTTGCCTTCAGGCAAGGAGTCTGTCTTTATAGCTCCCATTATCAGTCATTGGGTGCACATTGTTCTTGGGGGAAAAGGCTGTTAGGGATGAAGCATCTTTTTCAGCCAAGGGCAATGCCTGGAGAGGGACTCAGAGTTTTCACATTTTAACATGTGCAGCATCTGGGAGAATGAGTGCTTCTGTCCAAAAGGCAGGCCCCAAGTAAGGCACCAGAGCATCCTCTACACTTCACCGCGTACCCTTCTGATCTACTTACTTTGCTCCTCCAGGATTCAGCCACTTTTCCTGGACTCTGTGGAGGGAGGATGACTTAGGCAAGGAGAGAGCCTGGCCACCCCAGACAAGGAGTCAGGAATGGTAATGCCTTATTTAGAGAACCATGCCTAGTCAAATAATAAGCAATATAATCATAACTGACAACAGTAAGTGTGACATTTATGGACAAGTACACAAAACCTATAGGTGTCTATTATACATTTTACCCTCAGAACAACCCTTCATTCATCTAGTAATGCAACAACTATTTTTCAGACACTGAGGGTACAACGGGAAGCAAAATAGATGTGATTTCTGCCTTCCTATGGCTCACAGTTCCAGGGAGCATGTGGGGACAGAGGAAAAAGTCAGCTAAGAAATAAACGTGACAGTTTTGGATAGCGGCTAGTGCTATGAAGAGAATAAAACAGATACTGTGGCTGAGAGGTACTGGCCTGGATGGGGAGTGCTTCAGATGGGAGGTTGAGGAAGCCTCCCCAAGGGAGTGACAGTCGTGTCAGGACTGGAGCAACATACAGGTGTTGCGGAAGCATGCTGCTGGAGGAATAACAAATGCAAGGGCAAGCATGCTTCGGGAGGTTTGAGGATGCTGCGGAGGCCCCTGTGGCTACAGCACAGCCTGTGAGAAAGATGGCTGGGAACGCTGATGAGCAGATCACATCTGGGGACAGACAATCCGACTCCCAATTCGGAATGAGTCTTCAACACTCAGGAAGGAGAAAGGAAGGCTGGGCCACACTGTCCCAGAGTCAATTAGGCCTCATGTTTAAAGATCATAAGCTCTCCTGCCCCCACAGTTGCACCAGGAGGAAAAGGTAACACATGCTGTCCCTTGTCCTGGAGGAGACCCTGCACCACCACTCCTGCGTCTGCAGCTCCCAGAACCAGATGGCCCAGGTGCTCTGTCCGCATAGCCCTTTGTGAATTGTATGGGGCCTCTTTGATTCACTGCTAGATTTTCCAGTATTGACCAACAGAATGCTTCCCAATGGCTTGTTTCTTGGAAGAATGAGAAAGAGAGAGATGGGAACAGGGGGAGAGCCTAGCTCCACATGCAGATCTCTTTCCTTCCCGTCTCCTTGACCTTTTCCATACGTGCTTCCGACATCCCCACACCGAGAAGACAAACCGCAGAGAAAGTAGCCTCTCCTGGCCCATGGCCGGGGGCGGGGGCGCCTCCACCCTGTGTGTGCAGACAGCTGAACAACCAGATTTTGACCTTGGCCTGGACTTCCTCAGCTGGCTGGAGATGAACTCGTTTTCAGAGCTGTGGAGCTTGACATCCTTTATCCTGATACCTTCAACTCCAAGTTAGCTTGGCCAAAACAAGCCATTTCTGTTTAATCTTTGGGGCTCTTTCTCATGGAAAAGGAGACTGCTTCTGTGGCCATTTCCAAAGGCCCCGTGTCCACAGAGGCTTTCTTCCACAGCACAGTCACCTCTTTGGACCCTGATGGGGAGTATTCTGCTGACATTTCAGTCACATTTTTAGAAACTGAAACTCGATGGTGAGGAGGAGCAGACCACGTAAGTGGAGGGACCAGGGTGGCCCCTTGGAAGCTCACGATCTCTTCTGTAGACACGAAATGGGCTTGGCCCTGGAGCAGTCTCATGGGGCAGCTGCTGGCTTGCTACTGCTCTTCTGTGTGTATAGAAGCTAGCTGGCCAGTGTGGTCTTCCCCGGGCAATGCCACCTCAAAGGTCTCGGTCACTGGGTGTCGCAGAGGGCATTGGCAGGAGGGTGGGCGGGAGGTGGATAGTCTTGTCCCACCAGCCTAGGGAGGTGCAGTCAGAGACTCTGAGGACAGGCATGGCCAGTGCACCCTCCAAATCCGCAGCATCCGGGAGGGACCAGGACTCTGAGTGGTAGACAGGAAGAGTGCCCCAAACTCTGCTGGCCATGTGGGAGGTGAAGAAGACATTTATTTTTTCATTCATTCACTCAACAAACACCTGTTGGGCCCTGGCTGGGCTCTGGGGCTTCCCATTACACTCTGAGTAGGCCCTGGATCCCCATCCTCCCCATCTCTGACCCCAGCCCCAGCTGCAGCCACTCTGACCTTCCCGCTCTTTCTTTGACACCAACCTTATCCCCGCCTAGGGGCGTTTGCACTTGCTGAGCCCCCAGCCTGGAGATCTTCCTGTGACTCCTCTTACTCCGCCAGGTCTCTGCTCAAATGTCACCTCCACGGCATGGCCCTCGCTGTCCCCATTCTGCCTGCCCTTTCTCTCCCTGCTTCACTCTGCTCCAAGCAGTGTTCTGGATATCTTAGCTTAAAGTTGCTCTCTGTCATTGGGCCCCAAGGTGCATGAAGACAGGGACTTTGTCTCGTGCATGGCTGAATCCAGTTGGCACTTAATAAATGCCGGCAGAGAGGATCAGTGGTAAATGGGATAGAAACAGCTCCTGGCCCTCGTGGGGCCTTTGGCACAGCAGGAAGGCAGGCCTTAAATAAACACACACAAATAAATCTCTATCTACAAATTACGACACGTGCTCCAGGAGAAGAGGCAAGCACAGGGCTTCGCGAAGGAGAGTCATCTAGCTGGTGAGATCTGGGAGGCCCCGCTGGGGTTGCAGCATTTAAACTGACCCTGAGCGATGAGGTAAGCCAGCCCTTCCAGAGGTTGGGCAAAATGTCTTCTCAGCCTTCACCTCTACCCACCAGATGACCCAACGACTCTGTAGCCAGGAACAAAATACCCAACAGAAGTGCAGTCAGCCAGGCTCAATGGCTCATGCATGCCCGTAATCCCAGCACTTTGGGAAGCCAAGGCAGGAGGATCACTTGAAGCCAGGGGTTTGAGACTGGCCTGGGCAACATAGTGAGACCTATCTCTACATTTTTTTTTTTAAATTAGCTGGGCATGGTGGTGCATGCCTGTGGTCCCAGGACTCAGGAGGCTGAGGAGAGAGGGTCGCTTGAGCCCAGGAGTTTGAGACTGCAGTGAGCTATGGTTGCACCACTGCACTCCAGCCTAAGCAACAGAGCAAGACCTTGTCTCTAAAAAGAAAAAAAGGGAAATGTATTCATATGTTCAGCAAAAGTCATATGCACTAAATATTCATGCAACATTAATCTAAATGGCTGTGAATAGTAAATAAATCATGGTACATTCACATGACAGAATATACAGCAATGACAAATAACCCTACAACTCCTTGCAATGTGGATGAATCTCACAAACATTATGAGCGAAAGAAGCCAGATATTAAAATGTACATTCTGAATGGTTCCTTTTAACACATTTTCAAAACCGGTGAGCCTGACTCACGCTGTTAGAGCTCAGGATCTTGGGTGTCCTCCTAGGAGATCCATGGCCTGGAAGGCAGGGAGGGGGCTCTGAGCCCCTGATGGTGCTGCGTTCTTCCTGCAGGCTGGAGTTCTTGCTCCAGGTCTCACAGGTGCGCTCAGTGGGCCAGACTCCATAGAGCCCTGCACGCTTGTGGTGAGTGCTCCTCTGTACACGTGCTGCACATCAGGACAAGTGTTAAGGACAAAAGCCCCCTTTGGTTGCTCTGAGGAGAACAGAGGCATCAGCAATAGAAGCAGAGAAGCTGTTCTTCGAGAGCAGAGCCTGGCTGCTCTCCTACCACCTGCACCGCCGCCCCCCCCCCACCCCCGTGCCTTCTCCTACAGGACAGCCTTATTCACTGAGTTGGCTTCTAGCTGGCCAGCCCAGAGCTCCTCGGCCCCCCACCCCTGGCTGACCACTAAATAAACAGACTCTCCTTAAAGCATATCAGTCAGAGGGGAAAAGACACTCCTCAGAAAACCTGCAGCTGCTGGGACCGAGCATCGGAAACCTTGAGAGCGTCCCAAGCAGGACAGAGAATCATTGCTCCTGACACTTGCGTCCAGCACAGACATAGGACACCTGCCAATGTAGGAGGCAAATTCAAATGGAAGTGTTTTGGTGTTGGTGTTGTTGTTGTTTTTGAGACAGAGTCTCCCTCTGTCACCCAGGCTGGAGTGCAGTGGCTTGATCTTGGCTCACTGCAACCTCCATCTCCTGGGGTCAAGCTATTCTCCTGCCTCAGCCTCCCAAGTAGCTGAGACTACAGGTGCCCGCCACCACGCCCAGCTGATTTTTTACATTTTTAGTAGAGACGGGGTTTCATCGTGTTAGCCAGGATGGTCTCGATCTCCTGACCTCGTGATCCACCCGCCTTGGTCTCCCAAAGTGCTGAGATTACCGGTGTGAGCCACCGGCCTGGCCTCAAATTGAAGTTATTGAAGAAATCATGATGGCTCCTGAGAAGCCCCTCAGGCTAATTTCTGAGCAGGAGGCAGCCCTGTCACTATGGAAGGCCCAGGCCACTCTGTGCGGCACTCAGGTGAATTCAGAAGGGGAGCAGCCTGCGTCACTCCCCGAGGGACTGCTGGTTAGCCCAGGCCTGGAGACTCATTAAATTTCCAATTACAGTTTCTGCCACCAAGCAGCTGCCTTCAGCTTCAACCCAGAGAGGAACTCTGTTCTACCCTGGAGGGGCCTGAGAAGCTCATGCTATCTACAGTCACAACTCACCATTTATTGTTGATGTTGGTGCTTCCATTTGGTGTCAGAAATTTGCACATTGGGGACTTTCTCAGGTTTTCGTTTGGTATGGGGTTTGAGGGGAGCCGCTGCCTCATGCCCCCGATTTCACCAGGTCCCACTTTCCATGCGGCCTCCTCTCATCCTCTCCTTGCATGCATTTTAATTTAACTTGTGTTTAGGGTCGGCATTTGGAAAGAAGAGTTAGCACAATTTTTAATTTATCACATCATGAATCGAATGTACTTGTTCCATGTGTTAATAGTGTTGGCAGCTTGAAGAGCACACGCCTTCTCTGTGAGTTCGGCGGCTCCATCCGCGGTGATGGCGAGGGGGCTGTGGCTCATTCGGGCCTTGGTTTAAGATGGAAGCTGGGGCTAGAGCTGAAGATGCCGCCAGGGCCTGAGGCAGTGCAATGCTTGGCCTCTATTACATGGCAGGGTTATTCCCATTCACAGGGTGGCACCCTTCTGCTCCATCAGCTTTCCCAAGCATGTGGATCTTTAAAAGTAACAAGAAGGGAGAATAATAAAAACCTTGTGGGACTGACAAAGTAGGAAGAGGGTGTTGAATTAGAGACAAGGAAGGAGATCCAGAACTTTACAAACCCAAGCACCTCCTAGAAACTTCACGTCGTCAGGATAAGCAGAATGATTCCACAGCCATCTGGCTCCATCCTACCCTCGTCTTAGTTGACACTTTGGAAGCCTTACTTGAGCGATAAGAATATTTTACCACTGCATTTTTACTGGGGCAACACACTTTATTGTTTAGTTCCAGGGACGAAAACAGTTGATAGATTGATGAAGGCAAAATGACCTTGTTTTTGAACAAACACCTCCAGATCTCATCACTTTGAGCAGCACTGCCTTCACCTAAATGCTAATGACCTTATTGTAATTGATTTATATAGGCTCTCCCCAGTGTGTCTGCATTGCATGTGGTGTTTGACATTTCACAGCTTGGTGTCTCGAAGCTGGGATCCAGGCTCGGCACACACACCTCCAAAGCAGACAGTAAACATGTGTTAGAGCTGGCTCTTGCCCTGACATGGTTGGGATCATACACAGCATCCTTAATTGACAGAGGAAAAGTCCTAATCAGGGAGAGTGTATACTCCAGGAGACACATAAAACAGGTTGCCAATAGGGTCTGAATCAATCAATCTATTCATATTACTAAGGATTCTGTGGCCCCATTCCACCCTGCCCCCCAGATCGGTTCAGCTTTGAACTGTGTGCTGTGGGAACTCACATGCAGGGGCAGGTTTCCAAAATGGTGAGAATCTCCCAGGTATTATGAGATGAGCTCACATCACAAGGTCAATAGTTCAAGGAATAGTAGTATAGAAGAAGTCAGAGAGAGCTTGGACAGAGACATGAGAAGAGATTTCTGGAGAAAAGCAGATGGGGGATTTGCATCGTTGGAGGGAAGTGGGCCAGTGGGCAGTGACGATGGAGGCGACATGCTGAGTGGTCACCTGGCTCAAGCACTCCTCAGTGTGTGAGCTTCATGGGTTCTTCTCAGCCACTCTGGAGCCTCACCATTCTTCCTGCCTAATGGAGCCAGTGACCCCATCTCTCAGGGCTATCGCGAGTTCTAATAGGCAAAAGAGGTGAGACTTTGTGAATTTTTCAGGAAGGAGGAGGAGATATCATCAAGAGTTGGGGGTTGGGGGCAGGAGTGGGGCTCATACCAGTAATCCCAGTACTTAGGCAGAGGTGGGAGGATCACTTGAGCCCAGGAGTTCAAGACCAGCCTGGGCAACATGGCGAGACCCCGTCTCCAGGAAGAAAAGAAAAAAGAGTTGTGGGGTAAGAGTTGTGGTGGGGCAGGGGGGCATTTCTGAAAACAAACTTTCAGAAATGGGAATGTGCAGCAAGGTCAAGACCAACTCCAGCAAGCTCCACAGAGGTGTTTGTGTTCTGTCTCCGGAGGGCTCAGCCCCTGCTAGGGCGCAGCCAGCACATCCGGCTTCTTGAGTAATTAAGCCATTTCATCAATCACCTGAGAGCTGTTCCTTACTCCAGACTACCAGGCAGGCTCCGGGGTACCTTTTGCCCCCATAAACAAAATTCCATCACTGATAACACAGACCCTCCTCCATCTCGATATATTGCTCCAACAGGAATTCCAAGGCCGAGAAATGGCACGTATAACTTTCTCCTTATTAGGCAATAAAACATCCAGAAGTGTTAATGTATACAGAACAATTCTGTGTGTGTCAACCACATCTTCAGAATAGCTCTAAATTATTCTCAGCTTCCTTTTTCCTGCAAATGGCTTAAAGGTTGTACTTTTCAAGTCCATACACTTGAAAGATAGAAGGACCCTGCCAATGAGGTCTTTGCATGCAGTGAATATAATTGAAAGTTCAGAGACATTGATGAAGCTGAGTAAACATCTGGCCTTGGGAAATGTGAAGTTTTTCCCCTCACTTTTTTGTTTGTTTGAGGTATTCACTAGAATGCTCAAATTTTAAGTTTACAGTTTTATAAATTCTGCTGTGTGTATACCCATGTAATCACCATCCCAGTCAAGATGTATGGTATTTTATCACCCCAGAAACTTACTTTGTCTCCTCTTCCTCCACCTCAATTCTGGCTACCCAGAGGCAACCAATATTCTGATTTCTTTACTATAGATAAATTTTGCCTGTTCTAGAACTTCATATGGGTGGGGTGAGGCAGATGTACTGGTTCCTGCCTGGCTCTGTCACTCAAACTAAGGCTCTAAGAATCATCTGTGTTGTATCAGCAAGTTGTTCTGAATTCCTTTCTTCCTCCCACTCACCTGCCCCCATCTTTCCATTTCTTCCTTTTCTTTCCTTTCCTTTATGTAAATTTTTAGTGCCACAAAAGAAGTAGCACTCGAATATACATTTTCTCAGCAAGGGGATTTACTCCTATAGAATGGTGCATCTCACAGACGGAGCGATGGTGGGCACACACCTGGACAGGAGGGGAAGGGGTTCTTATTCCCAACCCAGGTAGCCCCTGCTGTGGTGTCTTTCCCCTACTGGCTAGGGTTGGACCACACAGTCTAAACTAATTCTAGTTAGCTATTTTAAAGAGAGCAGGGGTATGAGCCGGAGTGGTGGGGTGGGTAGTTTGGTGGGAAGGACAGTTACTAAACAGGTCAGAGCAGGTGACCGGGGAACAGATGTGAACTACTGATTAGAACTGGCAGGAAAGTTGTTTACCGGAACTAGCGGCAAGGAAATGCAGAGAACCAGGAAGTTAAACCCCTTCCCCTCCGCTCCCTTCCCTTCCCTTCTTCCCTTCCTTCCGTCCTGCTTTCTCTCTCTCTTTCTTTTCCTTCCTTCTTTTTGTTCTCTCTTTCCTTTCTGTCTTTCTTTTCTTTCTGCAGTGTCTCACTCTGTTGCCCAGGCTGGAGTGCAGTAGCACAACCATGGCTCACTGTAGCCTCAACCTCTTGGGTTCAAGTGATCCTCCTGCCTCCGCCTCCTTAACAGCTGGGACCACAACAGGTATGTACCACCACGTCCAGCTAATTAAAATTTTTATAGAGATGGGATCTCACTATGTTGCCCAGGCTGGTCTCAAACTCCTGGGCTCAAGTGATCTTCCTGCTTCAGCCTCCCAAAGTGCTGGGATAACAGGTGTGACCCATTGTGCTTGGCCTGTTATTTGGTTCTTGCTAACATTTTATTTTTATGCACATCCCTCAGTCTGTTTACCATCCTACTATTGAGGAATATTTGGGTTGTTTGCAGTTTGAGGCTGCTGTGAATAAAACCATCAGGAATACGTTTGTGCATATGTTGTCATTTCTCTTGGATAAACTCCTAGGAGTGGAATTGCTGGGTTGTACAATAATTGCTATACAGATGTTATTAAAAACAGAAAGTTCCAAAGTGATTGTGCCATTTCCCTTGATGCTCAGCGGCTTCTGAGAGTTCCTGTTGCTCCAGATTCTTGACAAGGCTTGGTTTCAGTGGTCTTTAATTCTTGTCGTTCTTATGTGAATGTAATGGTGTTGCATTGTGGTTTAATTCATGAAACAACGAGTAGTATTGTGTTATGATTAAGCTTTGTTGCTTCCACCTGGATACCCCATGGACAAAGTCAAAACACAGCCGTTGGCTCCATGAGTTGGGATGAATGGGGAGCTGCCAGTGGGGGTATGCCCAGCAGAAGTCACCTTAGAAAGAGAAGTGCCACCAGGGTGGGCAAGGCCATGTGCCACTCAGAACAGCCCTCGAGGGAAGTCCTGGTCCCTCAAAGCCCTCAGTTTCAGGATTAAACAGTCCAGTTAGGGATCAAGCAAGGACAAGGGGACGTGGCGGATCCTCTGTTCTCCAGTTTGACTCCTTTGTCTCCACTGAAGCACATGTCAGGGTTGCGCAGGCCTCATGGGGCCCAGAGCCAGGCCCCACAGCTAACTCCCCCGTGTCCGGAGTCACCCTTCAAGTGTGTGTTGCAGGGATCTCTGCTCAGGCAAGTCAGCCAGGCCAGGCCACTTGCCACTGCCCAAGATGGCCGCCACCTGGCAAAAAGGGCCTCGGCAGGGTACAGGAAAGGTTATGGTGATTGATGCAAGATCGATTTGTTTCTCCACTGCCCAGTTAAAGTTCGATCCTGACAGCCCTGAGCCACGGGGTGCCCACCCCCACCTCCAGCTCAACCTCAATATCTCACTCCTTAAAAATTCCACAGCGTAGGGAAAGGTCAGCCTTCTGGTCCTGGCCTTGTTCAGAGCAGCTCCCTGGCATGCTGCCAGAGCTCTGCTAATCATGTTGTGGGTTCCTTTTGCTCCCTCCCTGCTGCTCACTCCGGCTTCCGTGAGGGACCTTTCAAGCCAACTAAATCATAATACATTTTAGAATGATGAGGAGGATGACGATGGTGACGGTGATGATGACCATTTCTTGACTGCTTGCACAATGCTAGACTCACTCCTTCATTTAAGTATCAAAGCCACCAAGTTTGAAAAAAGGTCTTCAATCTACAGTGGAGAAGTGTAGCTGGTAGCCGAGACACTTGCCTAAGATTGCACTGAATGTTGTCTGCAAGGGAGACCAGGGAGCGCTCTGTGAACGCCCTCAGTGACTGACTACCTGGACATGAGATGAAATGGGTAGAACAGTGAAGACACAAACAATCCTGGAGTGTGGTCAGGAAGTCACCGGGAGAGCTCTGAGTCCAGCAAAGAGGAGCAGGAAGCGTTTCTGGACCAGCTGAGACCATGTGCTTCCTGGAACAGATGAGGCCTTGTGATCTTCAGAACTGTCTGTTCTCCTCCTGACCTTTAGAAATAAAACTGTGTCAGACACCTCAGCTATCTGAGTGCACTCAGGTGCAGATGAGGAAAATCAGCCCTGGCTGCTTCTACAAGGGCAGCTGGCAAAGCAACCACCATTCCCTGTGTGGTGTCCAAGACCCAAGCCTCCTGCCCAGCACTTGGCACACTGAACTCTCGGCAGCCTCGTGAGACCAGGATTCTCCCTATTTGATGGACGAAGAAAACGAAACTTGGTCACCAGTAGGCGTGAAGTGATAGAGTTGGCCCTCAAGCCAGGCCTGTCTGATTTTGAAGGCCATGATCATGTTATGTCATGCTATGCCATGTCAACGTATGCATAAGTGAACTACGTGAGACACACAAGCACATGCTAACAGTTTCAAACAATAGCAAGAGAGAGACCCCAAAATCCACTTCTATCCTTTCCCGGTTCCCCAGTCCCCTTCCTCAGAGACAATAGATAATCTCTTGAACATCTTTCTAGGGATATTCCATTTCATACACATAATCTATGCATAATTTTGCATAATGACCCTCTTACTCTTTAAGCAAATAACTACATATAATGTGCATTTTTTCTGTACCTTGCTTTTCTCAATTAACGGAGTTTGGCAAACAGTTCGGCATGAGTGCAGATGGACTTGACTCATTCTTGGTGATGTCCTGTAGCTTTGTATGGGTGAACCCCAATTTACAGAGCCATTACCCTTTCACTCTGCATCCGTGGTGTGTTCTTCTCGTATCTTTGGGCAAGTGTAAGAATGTTTGTGGGATGAATTCCTTGACAAGGAGTTGCCAAGTCAAAAGGCACATCCCTTTTTAATCTAGAGGCATGCTGCCAGCAGCTCTTCGCAAGTTGCTGTTTCTACTGCCATCAGCAGTGTTCAAGGGTGTCATGTTTCTCATGCAGAGCAATCACAGGGTGTTGTCTGACTCTGTGATAGAGCCAGTCTGATAGACACCTTGTCTGCATGGCTCTTATTATAAGTGAGGCTGGGAAACTCTTCGTAGACTTTCAAAGCCAACTGTAATTTCCTTCCCTGTGATGTGGCTGTTCCCATCTTTCAACAGATACACTTGGTGTCCTCTATCCTACTCTACAAAGCTCCTTGCAAGAGGGCGATGGGGAGGGGTTGGGGGTGGAGGCCATTGAGGGGTTGCAGGAGTCTTGGACCCTAAGACCAGCAATGCATCTACCTCTCCACGTGATCTTGTTCAAGACATTTGATCACTTCTGAATGTGGTTGCCTTCTGAAAGGGGTTTAGATCAGATAATCCTAAAAATCTATGAATCTCTAGTTACTGCACAGACAGTTGTGGCTGGTGGTTTGCTATCTACTCAGAAGGAAATGGATCTGAGCTTCAGAAGAAAGGATTTAATTTAGATACTGTGGACAACTTCCTGATGTCTCAGGATATTAAACTCTAGAATGAATGATGACAGTCTGGGGCAGAATATCTTTGTAATACAAAGAACTTCGAAAACAAGATGACTCATTTGTCCTAATTGGAAAAGTTTCCTTCTGGCCCTGAGCTGGGGCTTTGAAGCCAGTGTGTGCACAGGAGTCTTTGAGGGGTCTCAGTGTGTGGTGGGCTTCATTTTCTCACAGCTGGGTACCAAGTCTATTGGTGGTGTTTGGCTTAATTACCTGTTTGACCCTGAAGTTCATGCGTTATCTAATTTTGTGATTCAACTCATTACACATGTTAAGAACAGACACATTGTCAGGCTTAACTTAATGAATTCCTAAAATTAGCATTATTGAAAAAATGAACTGCAGGGGCAACTGCTGATTTTAATCAATAGTTCAAGTGAGCATGGTTAAAGAATGTCAAAATTCAGCAAAAGCATCCAGAGGCTCCACAGCAATGACCTATGTCTGACATTTTTGGTCCATGAAGTGTTTGGGATGAGTTGTCCAGTGCAGGGAGACAGAAGCTGCTCTGAGCACCTGAACGCCATTCCTTTTGATGGACACCATTGCCAGATGCTTTGCATGGTTTCTTGCCTTAGTGAACAGAACATACTCAGCATTATTTTGCCTTTTCTTAATAACGCAAGGTCCTATTAATAACATCTAGTACTAATTCAGACAGCTGACCCTGACCTCTCTGGTTTTGCAGAGCTCTCAAATACTAGTATTTGGGGGAAACTCAAATTGTCCAATTTGGCCTCTAGAATGTAGAGGAGCGCCTTTCAGTATCCCAAAAAAGAGCCTAAAGAAGTTACATTGAGGGGTCTTTAGTGTCTGGGAGACCCTGGACACTGGAGCCAGGTGTACAGTGGGAGCCTTCTTTAACTAACCACCACCCCCTCAACAACTGCCCTTTTTCCATCTGATCTTTACCAAATGCCTACCAAGCACCTACCACGCCCAGACACTCTTCTTCCTGCTGAGGAGTCAGTGATATGCCAGGAGGCAGATGTGGTTCCTGCCCTCAGGAAGCTTGAAATCTGTTGTGGTGACAGGTATCCAACAGGGCCCACCACAGCTATACCTACAAGCACAGGTTTTCACATGCATGACCAAGGAACTAGAAGGGGCCCCAGAAAAAGAAGAGCAGGTGATGGTGGCAGGGAACCTGACCTTCGTTCTGGTTTCATAAACGTTTCACCAGGACGTATTTACCGCATGATTAGGGAGTACATTGCAGTTCTGCTCTTCCTGATCACGTGAACATAGATGATTTAAAAGTCTCTCCAGAGCCTCCCACCGGTGGAGCCACCGTGCTGGGAAGGAGCAGCTGAAGTGCGTCTCTGAGTGCTTTGTATGGAGCAGCAGGTTCTTGAGCACACTGGAAGCTCCATGCAAGAACATCACTGCATCGTGGGGAGAACCCAGGACTGTCCACTGGGAATATCGAGCCTCCAACACCCACTCCATCCTCAGAGCTCTCTAGGGACAGGCAAGGGATCAGGGCCAGGATTCCCCCAGGCACAACCCCTCCCCTTTCCAGGACCTTTATTTCATGCTGCAATTATAGGAAGGGGAAGACTCCAGGAAGAAGCTGGTCATTAGAAAGAGGGGTGATTTCAGGCCCTTGGAGCAGGAACGGTGCAAAGAATCTCTTTAGACTTGGAGGGAAGATTGATTCCCTGCAATCTGGAGAAAGAGGTATGTGGGTCGATTCGCCCAGAATCCTGTTCTTGTGTGTCCCAACAGAACGTGCAAAAGGAGATGAGGCTCAGGGCTAATGTGCGGAACAGGGCCAGGTGGGGTTACCCTCGAGGAGCTGGGGAGGAAGCAGGCCAGAGGGACTGCAAACAGCTGGCAGGCTATAGGAACCTGAGAAGGGGCAATGCCAACAGGGCAGGTCGGGGAGAGGGGGAGGGATTAGAGAAAGCCCCGGAGAAGACAATTCCCAGACCTGGGCCAGCTTCCAAGGCCTTCATCTCCTATCTCACCATTACAGAAGAAGCCGCATTTATGAAATGCCTGCCTTATGTCTGCGCTGTGCCAAGGGTTTCCAATACAGCCCAACCTGGGTCAGGTCTGCACACCCCTGGTGGGAGATTTCTGATGGATCGTGGGCAGATATTTTTTGTCTTCATAGCTATGGGTTTATGGATCTTGGAAGATATTAGAAAATGTTTTATTGCTCATGCAGTCTGGTATTTCATGGTCATTATTGCCTGGGAGTAGGTTACGTTTTATAAAGTCAGTCCATCTAGAGTTGATTTAGAGGAAACAGTCTTGCAAATGATAGTCTGGGTAGGCTGAGGAAGGGGCTGAAATCACAAAAGAGCATGCAGGTGGCTGCGTCTGGCAGATACTGAGCCTGCGTGGGGTTGAAGAGCATCCTGCAGAGTACGTGGCTGTGAAGGGGCTGTGGGTTTGCAGCCCAAGTCTGGCTGCATCCAGAGCCAGAACCGAGGGTGCCTGGGTTTTTCTTCCTGCTCGAGGTGTTGGCCCTGGGCACTCAGTGAGGAGACAAAGCCGGCCTGCCCCTGTGCCCAGCCCCTCCAGACCCCATCTTCACCCTTCTTTGCTCCCTGGACACCCCAGTGCAGCTGAGACAAGGCAGCCTCAGGGGCACATGCCCTGTTGCCTCATAGGCGGGCAGAGCCCAAGCCGAGCCAGAAGCATGGCTCATTGTTTGAGTGGAAGGACAGCAGGCAGGTTGAAGGATGCTTCGGAGCATGCGCTTTGGTGGCAGGACTGGGATTAAGTTTCGGGTCCGGCCGCCCCAACCAGGTGGTCTCTGGCCAGTCTTGCCACATTCCTGAGCTCAGGCCCCTCTTTTATAAAATGTGGTGAGTCATGTGCTCCCTGGACCGCCTTGGAGGTCAAATGTTATTGAGGGATTGCCCTGGCCCCAGCCTCAGAGCAGCGTCTGCGGGGCTGCAGAAAAGTAACCCCTTCCCCACCAGTCACCGGCCGATGGCCCATGCCCGCCTTTTCCTCGGATGAGGACCTGGAAACTGGAGAAGGCCGGGTTTTTTGTCAGTCCTTTGGTTTTGGGCAGTGCCTGGCACCAGAAAGACATTCCTGGGACAGGCGATGGGCCAAGTCTTTAAGGAGTGATCCTCACTGTGGGGTGAGCCTTAGGGACAGGTGCCCAGGAGAGGGCAGTGCCAAGGAAGGCAGGCAAGGCAGTGAGGCCAAGGGAGAATGCTTCTGGGCCCCAGGAGGACAGAGGCCAGCCACTGGGAGAGCAGGGCTTCCCACCCCTGCCCAGGCAGGAAAGGGACCTCTGCTCCCTGGCACCTCCTCTGTCCCACGCAGGAAGCTGGGAGGGCCGGGGCCTGGCAGGCCATCATCACTGCCTCATTCCTACTCCACCCTGAGTCTGACAGGCAGGGACCCCATCACTTTCCCAGGAGAGATAAGCCTACTAATAACCAAGTTCAATAAGAGAATCAATTACCATGTCTAGTGCTCACCCTGCCTCTTCCTGACAGGTGCCTGCTAGGGTCAGATGCAGCCCATAATTACAGCGTGAGGTTCGCAGCCTTCTTCATGGTAATAACTTGTTCCTGTAAGGGGACAAACACATATGTGTATATATATTCTGTGTATATGTAAATATATAAAGTGTGGTTGACATGGAGCCTGAGCAGAGATCTGGGGTAGCAGCAAAGACGGACGCATTTAATTTCCCATGTGCTTGCTCTGGCTTGAAAGCCTGCAGCTGTGTGGCTGCTGCTTCTGAGCAAAAGACATGCTGTTCTAGGAAACCACCTTCTCCATGATTTATCAACTGGCATTTTGGGAGCCAAATTAATTGCTAAATGTTCTATGGAGTACCTTGCCTTTGGCGTTGAAGAATCTGGTACAGGGTGGTTGGAGGTTTGCTGACCAGTAGCTTTCTCGGTAGTCCTTTCTGGAAGCCAAGCCCGTGTGCAGGGGAAATGGCTGATGGGCTGGAAACCCGGGCTGCAGAAACCAGGTGCTGTGTCTAGAGAGAGCCTTGCCGCTGCCTCTCAAACGTCCGCAGCTGTGGCGGCCTTTGGGGTGGCTTGCTGGGCTGCGGGCCTGGGCTGCGCTTGTGTCTGCCTGTGGGCACCGTCTACACGGCTCTGCCAGGCATCTGGAATGGTGGGTCCTCCCTCTGCAAGCCAGGCCAATTTGAGAATCTGACCTCACCCTGTCGATGTTCTCCCACCCCTGTGGCCCCACCACAGGTGGGGCAGATTGGAGGGCACAGGGGGTTTTCCAAAGCTGGAAACGGGGCCATCCTAATGCAGGAGGTGGTTCCACCCCAGCGATGTCCCTGGGCCATCTTGCTGTTTGGGGTGCCCATCCCACTCCTGGGTCACACTCACCCTGCCCAGTCTCCAGGCCTCTTTCTCAGGCTGTGCCCACCATTTAAGGTGTTCCTCTCTAGGCCTAAAACCCCTGCTGCTCAGGACCCAGCTCATGGCCACCTCCTCCAGGAAGCCCTCTGTAAGGGGGTTCCAGTGTAAGACTGTTACGACCTCCTGTCTGCACATTGGCGTGGCTCTGGTACCTCCCATGTGGTGAGAAGTAAGTGGTACCCTCTCCACGTGTGAGTCCATCTCCCACAGTGCTGAGTGCACAGAAGGAGGGGAAGCAAGCTCACCGACACAGGGAAGCGTGTCCTTCGTGCCGCCTGGTTAGCATTTGTGGGGTGGGTGCAGCCCCAAGGCCCGGGTCTCTCAAGTGAGGTCTCCCAGACCCCAGCATCATTTTCTCCTGAGGAAGCATGTTAATGCTGGTTCCAGGGCCCCGACAGAACCCCGCTCTCAGGAGCCAGCACTCAGGGTGCCTGTACTTTTTCTTAGAAGAGGCTGGGATCTATTTCTCCCTCAGAGAAACCTGACAGGTGGTGCAGAGTTCCAGAGCCACAGGCCTAGACAGTGGCGGGGGAGCCTCCTTCCAGAAGCTGCCTGACTCCGGGGCCCCAGCTCACACAAGGCCCTCGGGCCCACCCACCATCCCTCCAGCACATGCAGTCCCTCTGGCTCACACATGGACCCACACACGGTCCCTCTGGCCCACACAGGGTCCCTCTGGCCCATGTACCTCTCTTGGCTGCTGAGGTGTTGTGCTTCCACCAAGCCAGGGGACCATCCTGTGGTCCCAGAGCCACTGTGCAAGCAAACAGTCCTCGGCTGTGCTGGGAGACAGCTCTGGCTTTTCCATCCTCAAATGTGGGAGCCAATGACTGGGGTGGAGGAGGAGGTGAGCGGGGAGGGGCTGGGGGGAGAAGAAGCAGGGAGGAGGTGCGGGGGAAGGAGGTGATGAGTAGTAGATGAATTGGGACGGGTTCTGGGGGGTTGGAGGTGAGTAGGGAGGAGGCGAGTGGGTAGGAGGTGAGCAGGGAGGAAGTGGGGGGAAGGAAGTGATGGAGAGGCGGTGAAGGGGGAAGGTGGTGATAGGGAGGAGGCTAGGGGAGCTGGGGGGAAGGAGGTGATGGGGAGCAGGTGAGTGGGAAAGGAGGTGAGGGAACAAAGGAGGTGATGGGGAGGAGGTGAGGGGAGGAAGGAGGTGATGAGGAGGAGGTGAGTGGGTAGGAGGTGAGGGAAGAAAGCGGGTGATGGGGAGTAGGCTAGAGGAGACTGGGGGAAGGAGGTGATAGGAAGGAGGTGAGTGGGAAAGGAGGTGAGGGGAGGAAGGAGGTGATGGGGAGGAGGTGATCAGGGAGTAGGTGGGAGGGGCTGGAGTTGATGGGAAGGAGGTGAGGGAACAAAGGAGGTGATGGGGAGGAAGGAGGTGATGGGGAGGAGGTGAGCAGGGAGGACGTGAGCAGGGAGGAGGTGAGCAGGGAGGATATGAGGGAGAAACTGGTGATGAGGAGGTGGGGGGGATGAGGTAGGGAGAGGAGGTGAGGGGGGAGAATGAGAAGGAAGGAGCTGAGGGGGTCAGAGCATGTCTCCTTTCCTTAAGCATCCTCTGTATTCTTCAGAGGCCAAGTAGTCTGGGTGTGGGCCTTCCTCAATACCCCGTGGAAGAACTTTGACCCCCAGAGTCTGAGCGTGGGTTAGAACACCAAGTCCCTGAGCAGCCCTGTCTCTGGGCTAGGGCAGGGAGAGCCTGGTGTCCATTCAGCTCCACACCTGGGATGTACTCACAGGAGCACACCAGGTGTTCTGCTTGACTTAAGTTTTCACCCACCAGCCCAGGGAACTGCCACCTTCCCACAGTCATGGCGATGAGCTTGGAGTCCTGCAGATGTCGAGGCGGGACAGGGCTGCACCCCTCACCCTAGCATCACTCCCAGATCTGCCGGCCACAGAGGGTGGTGCTGGCTTTGGTGGGGAAATGTGGGTTTGCACTGGCTGTGCTCTTTACTGTGTACCTCTGGGCAGGTCCTCCTGGGGCCAATGGGAGGAATCGCGGAGGCTTAGCTAGGCAGCTGTCTTCACTGCATTCCTTCCTGCTCTGTCTGGTGGGACAGGCTGCTTCTTGCCTGGGAGCTTGAGTTCAGAAGGCTGTGGGCTACTTTGAATCCAAGGGGCAAGTTCTTCTCTAAAAGGGTCCCTGTAGACAGAGAAGGGAGGGCTGGGAGTGAGTTCAGCAGGGAGGCTTCAGACAAAACCCAGAGGTGAGCGACTTTCCTTTCTAGTTAACAAGGCGGCCAGCGCCCTGTGACCACTCCAGCACGTGTCTGTCCTTGTCTGCTCCAGCATGGGGCCGAGGCTCCTATTCCAGGATTGGGGCTGTCACTGGTCTCCGTTCCTTCTTGAAACCCTGATGACCCACCCCAACCTGACCTTTGGACATGCAGGGCATCTGCTGGAAACACATCTTCCTATTAGCCTCTTGTTCAGCCTCGCCTGGTTGTTCCAAACCTTGAGCTGATTTCCATAGCCTCGAAGAATCTTAGACTTGGGAGGGAGGGTGGCCCAGAGGACCTCAGGTCCTGCGTTTGGGGATACAGATACAATAATGGTCTAATTAGACACAACCTGGCTCCCTTTCCATAAAGCTTGTTCCATTTCACTCCCACCCATGCCATTTCCATGTTTGTGTCTAAATAAATTCACCTTTTAAAAACACTAAGTAGATTTCTTTACATAGGGTCAGAAGCGAGAAATCATTACTTCTTGCCATATTCAATAGATGGTAGCTGTGAGAAACAGAAACCAAGTATTCCTAACGTCTAGCTAGAGACCCTTGCCTAAAGGGGATTCCAAGCCTGAGTCCAGTTCCGTTCACATGGAAGGTTTTGAGTGTTTGGGGCCTGTGGGTATATTAGATGGAGATTTTTCCTGTCATTGGAATGCCATGCTTTAGCAAATTCTGACCAAGTGCAGCCCTTTGAAACCCAGGGGTAAACTGAGGCACCAGGTTAAGAAAGGAGAGGCACCAGGTCAAAGGGGAATCTGACAGCTGGGCTCAGACAGCAGCTGGAGCTCTCCTCCACAACTTTCCATTTCACTCGCCCCTCCCTCTGTGCCTCAGTTTCCCTCCTCTCCCTTGGTCCAGCCTCAGTGGCCATACAGGTGGGAGTGGTGGGGATCAGGTATCAGAGAAGGGCAGTGAGTTCCGTCTCGGCTCCGTGGCGGTCAGTGGGGCCCTCTGATCCTCTCCCTTTGGCTGATGATGGCTCTCTCCACGTGTCTGCCACAGAAAGCCACAGCAATCCTGTCCCCAGGCAGTGGCTGCCGTTGGAAGAGAAACATGCAAATTCCATCCATTTGCCTCAAACACCAAAGGGAATGTTTAAACTGGAGCCAGTCAGGGGTGGGGGGTGGAGGGAGTGGCCTCCGTGAAGAATGCATAATAAATCATCTCGCCTGGCTTCTTGGCTACATGAACAGCTGTATTTTTCTCCCAACCTCTCCCAATTGTCCTCACGTTGGGCACTGTTTTGTGTCCCAGAGAACAAGGAGAAGGACAGATGGTGGTCCCACTGTCTATCACAGTTCTTGCAACACAGAGGACCTAGAGAGGAAGCTGTGGGGGACTGGGGTGCAGGGCCCCAGGGTCTGTGGGGAAAGCTGTTTGAGGCTCACCACAACATCCATCATCAGCTGTCACGCGCATGCTGTTCCACCTCTCTGTTTATTTTCCGAGCATCTCCAAGAGCTCAGGACACTGGGGTGGGGCATGAGGGGAGGAAATGTCTGTGTTTCTCCAAAGAGAGCTTACCATCCTGTGAGCGAGCAAGAGAAAATGCTGGGAGGCGCTGATCACCAGGCGAGAGCTCCCTGCATTCGCGCAAGAGGTGCCATAACAAAGGGCATGATGACTGCAGCATGTGCAGTGATGGGCTGAGGGAGTTTCCTTCTTTCCTTACAAAGACAGACTAGGCAATAAAGCGAGACCCCATTTCTACAAGGAAAGAAAAGAAATGAGCCGCGTGTGTTGGTGCATGCCTGTGGCCAGGCCTATCCTGGAAGCTGAGGCAGAAGGATGGCTTGAACCCAGAAGTTTGAGGCTGCAGTGAGCAGCGATGGCACCACTGCACTCTGGCCTGGGTAACAGAGCGAGACCCTGTCTCTAAAAAACAAAGAAAGAAAGAAATGCCCAAATGTCTCCCCCTGTACATCTGTAGAGTATCTCTCAGTTTTCCAGCACCAACTTGGTTCCCCTAATGAGTCTTGGCAGTAGGGATGGAAAGAAGGGCTGTGGGAGGTCAGTCAGAGAAGACAATTGCCCTAAAGTTCTTAATTCCATGGAAATGAGGCCATAGGGCCCCTCTCCTTTCCCTTCTCTCCTGAGCAGCACTTCAGCTTGGAAGGAACAGGTCATCCCTTAAGTGCTTCATCAAAGAGAATAAAGAACATGGAGTAATCGCTCCTTGGCTGAGATATTAAAAGAATAAATTCAGCTTGGGTGCACCACCTTGATGGTCAAAGAGAGGCCATATATCACACCTAAAGGACATTCACCGGCATCAAAAAGAATGAACTATCTTTCTCCCCAAGGGAAGCTTGCATGCAGTGGAGAGAGACTCATTCAACTGGGTTCTTTTGCAAGTCAGGTCAAGAAGAGGAGGGTGCGGCAGGGATGATCACATCTGAAATGTGATTGGCAGAGAGCAAAGTGACCTTGGTGAGAAAGGAAGTAAAATTACCTTTTGTTTTCAAGTTTTCTGAAAAGCTGTGTGCCAGGCTCTTTGGCACAAAGTAGTGGGAGGCATCATCTGAGGCCGGTGAGTGGCCAGGGCCCCCCCTCGGATGCCGCTGCCTGCCCAGGGAGCTGCTGGCTGGCCCGGAATAGGCAATGGATGCTGCAGATGCCGCTGCCGACACAGACGCCAGTCATCAACACCTGCCTGCCTGGGCATGAGGTGGGCAGGAGCAGCTTAGGGTCTGACCCAGGCCTTCCTCGGGAAACCTACCTTCACCCCAGTTCTGGTCTGCATTTTCCACAACAGCCAGAGACCCTTTAAAAACACAGCTGGGAGGCCAGGCGTGGTGGCTCATGCCTGCAATCCCAGCACTTTGGGAGCCTGAAGTGGGTGGATCCTTTGAGCCCAAGAGTTTAAGAGCAGCCCGGGCAACATGGCAAAACTCCATCTCTACAAAAAATAAAGATAAAAAAAATTAGCTGGGCATGGAGGTGTGTGCCTATAGTCCCAGCTACTAGGGAGGCTAAGGCAGGAAGATCCTTTGAGCCTGAGAGGCAGAGGTTTTAGTGAGCCAAGATTGTGCCATTGCACTCCAGCCCGGGTGACAGAGTGAGATCTGTCTCAAAAATAAAAATAAAAATAAAAACAAAAACACAGCTGGACCATATCACTCCTTTGCTTGAAATCTCTCCCATGGCCTGTGACTTTTCCTAGGGATAAAATTCAAGTGAACTGTGAATGAGTTATAACCCCAATACTATATACGATTACCCCAAGAGTTTCTCACAAGACAGAGGGCAGGTGTAGGAGTTTCCTGGGGGCTGCTGTACCAAGTGACTACAAATGGAGGGGCTTATCACAGAGAAATGTATTCTCTCACAGTTCCAGAGGCCGGAAATCCAAAATCAAGGTGTCAACAGGGCCACGCTCCCTCTGAAGCCTGCAGGAGAGGCTCCTCCCTGGCCTCTTCCAGCCGCTGGTGGCTCTGGGTGTCCTTGGCTGGTGGCTGCGTCCTCCGACCCCTGCCTTCATCCTCTGCCTCTGTCCTCACACAGCCTCCTCCTCTTCTGTCTGTGTCATGCCTCACTCTGCCTCTCTCCCACAAGGATGGCTGTCATTGCATTTAGGGTCCAGCAGATAATCCAGGGTGACCTCATCACAAGACCCTGCACTTATCACGCCTCTACAAGGACACTTTCCCTAAATAAGACCACAATCACAGATTGTGGGGCTTAGGATGTGGACACACCTTTTGGGGGTTACCATTCAACCCATAATAGTAGCTGGTTGTTTAAAGCTGGGGTCCCCTGGAAGCAGACCCTAGACAAGGCTTTGAGTGCAAGCTGCTCTGGGAGGGAATCCTGGGTAGGAGCAGCCCTGAGAGCCCGAGGAAGCGGCAGAGAGGAAAGAGTGAAGGAGAGCTCCCAGCACGTCCCAGCAGTGAGTGACCCAGCCCGGTTCTCACCAGGGGGCTCTGGGACATGGCGCTGGGCAGGCTGTGGGGCAAGGAAACCAAGGTCTGATTCTACTCCCACCGTCCCTGGCACAGGGCTGCTTCTGGGCATGAGAACTCCATGGCACCTCCAGTTATGGGAGAGCCCAGAGGAGAGTCTCTGGTGTTCACAGAAGGACACTGTTGGAGTGTTCTGGAACTGAGGGCCGAGGAGATGTGGGCAGGCACAGCAGCATCCTTGCCCTCAGGCCTGGAGAACTCCCCTTTCTTCCTTCCTCCAGGCTCAGACATCACAGGAGGCTGCAGAAGCCCATGTGGGCAGGACCCCAGCCAGATCCTCAGGGCTTCCCTGGGACCCCCCTATGATTCCCCTCCGTTCATAAGCCCCTCCTCCCAACCTCTGCCTCCTTCAGGTGGTCTCTGACTTATGTGCTCAGGACACCATATTAGGGGAGGGAGGGAGGTTTAGATTCTGCTCAGGACAGGGAGAGACAGAGGCTGATGGTGCTCACAGGGGCCATTGCTGTTGCCTCCTCCCCATGAAGATACCAGGGCTAGAGGTGGAACATCAGCTGGGCGTCAGGAAGTGGCATGGCCTCAGCCCTCCAACCCCAAACCAGACATGCCTTTTCCCCTGAGCCGTTAGTGGGAAAGTTGGCCGGGACCCAGAGGATGGAGTCCCACTCGTGTGAAAATGGCAAGCCCAGACACCTGCGGCCCTGGGTGCAGTTTGGTCCAGGAAGCAGAAGCTTGGGCTACACATGGGTCTGAGCAGTGATCTGCATTTCGTTGACTCTGCCCCCAGGCTATTGGCTGACACTGAATTTGCCATCCTGGTGAGGAGCAGGCAAGGGGTACAGCGAGGGGAAGCAGGCCCTGTCTGGCATTTTTACCAGGGATGGAATAGTTACTGGACGCTGATTCTTCACTGGGCCAGAGTAGAAACTGGGCGGCAGAAGGAAACGGTTCTCTCTGAATGCCCTTGGGCAGCTCCTGAGCTGGATACATGGCTTTCTGCTGCCATGTCTGTTCTTCCTGCTTCCAGCAAAGGCTCTAGCCCTGCTTTCCATCTGTGGCCTTCAGAGTGGATCTGACTCCCCGCCTGGAACCACAGTGGGTAGAGGACGCAGGCTGGGTAAATCAGGGTCAGCCATGGGTCAGAGATGGACACATGGCCCAATCCGGCCACTGAGTGTCAAGTCCTGGACTTTCGGCAGAATCTGTATAGAAGCAGCTCTCTCTTTCCTCTGGCCGCTAACAAAGGGGATGCAAGCCTGGAGCTCTGATGGCCCCTGTGGCCTCCTGAGCGGAGCTGAGCTGGGAATGAGGTCTCAGAGAGGGCACTGGAGCTGAGAGGTAGAGAGACGGGGGTAGGATGATATTCAGAAACCACATCTGGATGTGAAGCACAGCTTCTACTCTTGGACTTGCCAGTTACATGAGCCAACACATTTCCTTGCTTCAAGTTGACTTTCTGTCACTTGCAACCTAATAAGTCCTGACTATGACAGTTACTTAATCTTTCCGAGCCTCAGTTTTGGAGTCTATAAAATGGGAATAAAAGTGGCACTTTATATGGTTGTTCTTACATACGATGTTCTGAGGATGTAGTTTGCGAGAAGGCAGTGGGAATGCATCAAGTTTAATCAATGTTTGTTGAGTAAGGGAAATTCAGGAAGCTTCCTTCTGTCATTTTAGCCAATTTGAATGTCTCCTTTTTTGTGCGAAGACATATTACAGCTTACTCAACTGGTACTAATTGATCTAGGTCCAGCATTTGATTTTATTGGGCCTTGGATGTTCATCTATTTTGTGTCTATCTCATTGCTCTAAATTAGCACAAGCTCCTGAATGACAGTGGCCACTTCTCCTTCCTCCTGGGATGATCAGGTCGGGCCAGGGTGCTGCTTTTAAAGTCCAGATTTTGCTTCTTTAGTCTTCTCTATTGTTAATGAACAGTTGTTTGATGTCACTTTGAGCCTGGCTTGTTCTAAGTGTTTATGTTTGTTAAGGATTTTCCTGTGTCTGTGGAAGGAAAAATTCAAACTGGATTAAGCCGAAACTAGACTTTATTGGCTCACATAGCTGAAAGCCCCAGGGGTAGCGGCCTTCAGGCCTGGCTGGACCTAGTAGTTCTAATGTCATCACGGGACTCTAAGAACTGTCATGGCTCTGCTTGTCTATGTGCTGGTGCCAAGATAATCTGTTCCTGGGGGCTCCCAGAAGCCCCAGACTCATGAGAAAAAATGATCATTTCTTTCCCTTGGTCACTCTAACAAGGAGTCTCAGAATTAGCCCTGACTGGACAATCAGGGTCACATGCCCATCTGTCAACAAATCACTGTGGTCTGTGCTGACTGACCGAGGGCTGAGTTACAAGCCCCACCTCCTGCCCTGCTCAACGACATGGACCCAAGAAGGGGAAGGAATTCCTTTGGGAGCTTCAGCATGCAGCTACTAGAAGAAAGGCTAATGGATGCTGAGCTACCTCTGTGGCCCTTGTTACTCAAATCCTAACAAGTTCCAGAAGTAGGTACCATTACATGTTGCAGACAAAGGCAGATGAGACACAGGGAGGGTAAGGGACCTGCCCAGCAGCACACAACTGATCAGTCGATAAGAAGACTCCAACCAACTGCAAGCTTCTTTGTAATGACCTCAAAGAATGTTTGCTGTTTTTCTGCTTTCCTGTGTTTGTGAAAGCACAGTGGAAGACACACAGTGGGCCTGAAAACACTGCTTATTTGAGTCCATGGATGCCTCTTTCTGGTGTTTGTGTGATTGCTTACTCCTCAGGGTTTCCAAAGAGTACAGAGGATGGCCAACAGCAAAACACATCAATTTTTGCTGCAAATTAGGTTTTGAATAAATGATATATAAGTTTATGCATCCTAATTAACCAAAATTATTTATTACAGCAATTAAAATAAAGTTGTATAAATGACTGCAATTTTAAGTCCTTGATAAAGCAATAAAGTCTATTACTGTTTCTTGCCTCGCTGAGCCTCCTGGAAATCCTGCCAGCAGCTCAGCTGTCCTGCCCCCACCCCCCATGAAGTCATGAGGAACAGAGTCAGGGAATCTATGGAACGGGGTCTCCTGGGGAACTGACTCCAGGCTGGGGGCTGCTCTGGGCCCTCCGGCAACAATCAGCACCTTCTGACTTGGTAATGCCAGGGAGGGTATTACAAACTACTAGACTCTTCAGCCACCCAGACACAAAGATATGATGTGGGGTGATGTGGGTGCCTCTCTTCAGGACAGCCCAGAACAGCCAAGTCCATTCTGCCTCCAACTCTCCTTCCCCTTGCTCTGTCCCATGCCTTGCTGGGACCAACCTGAAATGCCCCCTTTTCCCAACCCAACATTTACCTATCACCCATCCTTCCATCCATCTAGTCATCCATCTGTCATACTCCATCCATCCATCCATTCGTCCTTCCTTCCATCTATCCATCCACCCTTCTTTCCACCCATCTATCCATCCACCTAGTCATCCATCCCTTTGTCATCCATCCATCAATCTGTCATCCATCTAATCATCTATCCTTCATCTGCTCTCCTGTCTACCCATCACTCCAATCATTCATCCACCTAATTGTCCATACATCCTTCCACCCATTCATTCAATCATCCGTCCATCCATTCATTCAATCATCCGTCCATTCATCTATCCAGTCGTCCCTCTAATCATCACAATTCATCCATCATCCATTCATCCATGTTTCCATCAATGTCCCACATCCTAAGTGCATGTCTCCTATCTAAGCATCCTTGGGGGCATAGTGACTACTGGAAAACTCCAAAGACAGCTATCAGCTAGCGGCTCAGCCGAGGGTCCTGGGGAGTGCCAATAAAATTCCCCTGGGAGACACCAGTTCTGGCCCCATCCCTAGCCCTATGAGAATTCTGGGGGAGGCTGAAGAAAGAATAGATTCCTGCTTTCTGTGGGAAGAATACAGGCAGGAGAATGGCATAGAAGAAATGGAAGGTATTTTAAAGAATTTTGGGGTCATAATTCAAGGAAGTAAGCCTGTGTGAAGCCTGCTTCTCATCATTTTCCAGTGGAGGGGAGCGTGAAGCATGATAGGATTTCCTAGATATTGCACAGGACGTACTAAAAAGTATGTTGTTTATCTGAAATTCAAATTTCACTGGCTATCTTTCTTTTTCTTCTGTTATCCTTTCTTTAGCATGATCTGACAACTATAAGCTTTCAGACCCACCTGGGTTCTGCCTCTTGTGAACAGGTGGCCTTGAGTGAGTCACTCTGCCTCTCTTTGACACTCACCTTTCTTACCTATAAAATGGGGATAAAAATAAATACCTCAAGGAGTGTAACCAAAATTGCCCACCTCTGGGACCACATAGGTGGTGGATTGTGTAGAACAGAAACATGAAAGGCTCACCAGGAATTCCAGGTCTGTAGACTGCAGGATAGAGACCTCGGCCAGAAGTGCTCAGAATCCAAGTTCAACAACGCTCTGCAAGTCACAGGAAACATCTGTGGGGCAAATGCGGTCCCTGGGCTGCTATTTTGCAAACTCCCGTTTTTCTAGGACTGTCCAGAGGATGACATGGTGAGATATGAACCCCAAAGGTTCGGCACGCAGAGCTGGCATTGTACAAACAGCAGCGCCAGGACTCTGGGGGCAGAGGTCAGCCCTATTGTTTTCAGCCTCTTCCCACTCCCAGTGCTCGCCTCTGCTCTCTCTCTTTTCAGGACCTCCCCTCTCCCCTACCATCCGTTGCAGAGACTCCTCCATCTGCAAATGTCTGCCGACTGCTTCCAAATCCTACTGCCCTTCACATAAGGGAGAAAAAGACTTGGCAGTTTCTTAAAGGATACTCCCAAGAGGCTGTGTTGAGACTTGGGTTTTGGAATGAGACAAACTGGAACATGGACTTGACCACTAACTCTGTCAGCAGCTCGTTCTGTGCCTGTGGGCAGCTTGTTCAGAGCCTTTACATGCAGTGCCTGTGAAAGTACTGATGGTCTGGAACTCCTAGAGCCGTGGCCAATGCTCCACAAATGCCAACTCTGACTAGCAGGACCGGCAGTACTGCATGATCCTCAAAGCCACAAAGGCCTTCACAGCCGACTTCCTCCAGACAGTACTCATTGGAGAAGAGCTGGGCTGATTTGCAGCTTCCTCTAGCTCTTCTTGGAAACAAGAGGTCAGGACAGGGTGACCGCTGGCTCTACCATGTGTCAGAAATTTTACAAGGATGGGAACTCCATTGCTAGCTTGTTGCTTGTTTCAAAACATTCATCCATCTATAGTTTTTCAGGATGCTGACTTTAATCCACTATAAATGTGTCAGTCAAAATCCTTTTGATTGCAGGTGATAAAATAACCAATTCTAAGTAACTAAAACATTGGAATTGATCAATTGTGTACAGCAAACAGCCTGGAGAAGGGTCACCCAGGCTCCTATGTTTTGCATCTTTCTGCTTTGCCAGCTTCAAGGTCACAAGGTTGCCATAGCTCCAGGCATCATGTTCTTACACCATAGTATCCTACACATGAAAGAAGGAGGTACAAGCCAAAGAGTTTCCTCCTTATTAATCTGTCTTTATTCTGGAGGATAAGCTCTTCCAGAAGCTTCCTAGCAGATTTCCTTCTGCAGTTCAGAGTCGGGGAGTAAATCACATGCCCATCCCTACACCAAAAACAAAATAAGATGAAAGTGGCTTAGACCAATTCACACTTTCTGTGATTGTTGTACAAAATCAGGGTTCTAGTCACAGGAACAATGAGAATGATTACTGGGTGCAGGGTCAGTATTTCTGCCATTCGTGATAAGAATGCAGATAAAAGTAGCTTCCATTTGCTGAGGACTTACTGTCATTAGGTTAAAAGCTTTACCGAACGACATTAGTTCCTCACAATAGCCCCATTTTGATCCTACAAGAACCTGCTGCTCTTGCTCCCATTTTCCGTGGGAGGCAAGTGCATTCTGTGGGGCACTTGGTGCTGCCTGTCCCTGGCGCGTGTCCCATCAGTCAGCCGAGGCTGGAACAAAAACTACGAAGCCACCAGCAACCCCACACTCCCCTCCAATTCCCGAAGTCCATGCATTCTAACTCAGGTCTGGCAGGAGAAGTCATGAGTGGACCCGGCCTTGCTGGTCCCCAGCAGCAGCCACCGGAGGAGGCACAGGCCTGCCCTCCAACTCAGCTGCGTGCTTCGATGATGTCGCAATATTCCAGGCCAGAGGCAGCGATTTCTAATCATCAGCATTGTGCCCTTTGTTCCAGCCTTTCTGGGGCACTTGAAGTGACTGGTGACAACAGTTCCTGTGGGTCCCCTCTGTCTTCACTCATGTGGGACATTTTGACTGGGGAGTGGTTTTGGGCCCCGAGAATGTTCCAAGCGCTTTGGTCACAGGAAAGTGACCACCAGGAAGGAGGTGGGGACAGCTGAGGCTCACATGAGTCTGATGAAACCCAGGGGGACAGCTTGTTAGTACTTGGACCTATTTCTGAGCAATGGAAAGGAAGCAGGCAGACACATTTATAAGGCGCCTACTCCGTGCCGGGCGCTGTGCGAGGCAGGGACCCTGGCAGCGCGCGCTCGCCTGATCGGGCCTCCCTTCCAGACTCGCAGCCTGCCTGCTTCTCTCTGTTGGCAGAAGGCAGAGCACCTCTCTCTCTGTTTCTGTCTATCTCTGTCTCTCTGTCTCTGCCTTGCTTTGTCTCTGATCTCTGTCTCTTTGTCTCTGTCCATTTCTCTCTGTGTCTTTGCCTCTGTGCCTATTTCTGTCTTTGCATCTCTTTTTCCATCTCTGTCATCTGTTTCTCTCTGTCTCTGTCTTCATCTCTGTTTCTCTGTCTCAGCCTCTGTGTCTCTTCTCTCTCTGTTTTTCTGCCTCTATCTCCATCTCTGTGTCTCTTTCTGTCTCTCTTTTATCTGTCTTTCTGTCTTTCTCTGTCTGTCTCTGTCTCTGTGTTTCTTCTGTGTTTCTCTGTCTCTGCCTCTCTATTTCTGTCTCTCCATCTCTCTCTCAATCTGTGTGTCTTTTGTATCTCTCTGTCTCTGTGCCTGTTTCTCTCTGTGTCTCTGTTTCTCTCACATGTGTGCACACACACACAGGTGGGTCTTTTAGCAGAAATGATTCTTTTTATTTAACCAAGAATGAATTGGGCTAAAACACATGCATTTTTGCCATTTTCAGTTTATCAAAAAGTATACGTACAACGTGTGTGTGTGAGTGCGTATGCATGTGTGACACACTCCCACATAGACGAAATGCTTCTCCCCCTCCCCACTCTCTGCCTCTGGGTAGAACACGCTGATTTCCAAATAGCACCAGGAGACCCACACACTCTGACCTTCCTGGTCTTGCAGGTAACTGCGTCTGTACAAGGAAGTGTGTGTGTGTGTGTGTGTCTGTCCTGATTCTCTGCAGCAGAATGAGGGGATGTGTCTTTCCTCAGGATGGAAAACTACTGCTCTCTGAGCTGTGCCTTCCTGTGTGGGCAGGAAGAGCCTCTCCATCAGAACCAGCTCTAGACCGCGTGGGGCTGTTTGCTTTGCTAAGGTCTGCCCTCTGAAATGCAAAAGAATCTTTGTTTTTTGGGGTTGGTTTGTTCCTCCTTGCAATGAGAAAAAAATACATAGTGTTTATGCATACAGAAAAATAGATCTACACACACACACACACACACACACACACACACACACACACACTTTCCCTTCGCTATGTCCACTGGGAAAACAAACCCTCACTCCTCTTTATTCCACATATGCAGAATAACGTGCATGTCTCCAGGAGGAAAGTCAGAAAGTCTTTTCTCTCGATCCCTTCCCTTTTGGCCCCCCTATTCTTACACACGTTGTGCACACACACTCACACACACACTCTCTCTCTCAGGCTCCAACACTGGGGAAAAATGTCTCCCTTCTCTCACTAAAGATGCACCACCCAAAAAGCCTGCACTTGATCCAAATGCAGATCCGACTGAGCCACACTTGTGTGCATACACACTGTCTCACATGGATGCACTCACACACACACACATGCACTGACACATGCATGCACTCACACACACACAATTTCCATCATGCTGAGAAATGGAGGGACTGTTTACTTCTTGGGTGATGAATCCCTAAAGAAGAATGTGTGTGTATGTTTGTGTGTGTGTGTGTGTGTGAAAAAATATTCCATCTCAGAGAGTGGGTCTCTGAAGTCTTTATTACTGGATAGAAATACTGGCTCCCTTGAGAAAGTTTGTACTAGAGACAAAAACATACACATAAATTCTGTCTGTGCAAGGAGAAAACTGTGTGTGTGAGTGTGTAGAAGATACATATAAATTCTGTCTGCACAAGGAGAAAATTGTGTGTGTAGGAGAAAACTGTGTGAGTGTGTAGAAGATACACATAAATTCTGTCTGCTCAAGGAGAAAATTGTGTGTGTGTGTGTGTAGAAGATAAACGTCCCTTCTGTGTTGGTTTGTTTCTCTCTGCAATGAGAAAAAATCGTTTTTATGAAGAGAAGTCGTCCCCTTTCCCCCTACACTCCCTCCACGTGCACGCTGGCACACACACACACACACGTTTCCCCTTCTCTAAGTGTGTGCCACTGGAAAAGCAGACTCTTTATTTCTCAGTGTGTCTCCAGGCAGAAAATCCTAAAGTCTTTTCTCTTAATCTCTTCCTTTCTCTTTTTCTCTCAGAAAAGTCTCTCTCTGAAGGTTTCTGTCACTTGGCAAATAGCCCCCCACCAAACAGAAAAGCTCAGTCACGCTGTGACAGCAGGAAGATAAGTGTGTACGTGTGTCCACGTGCACACAGGAAGATGTCTCTGTCTTATTCTGTCTGTGTCTCTGAAAGCAGAAATGCAGCAAGTCTCCGCCATCCTTACACACATACACACACACACACTTACTTCACAGGCTCTATCCTTAGGGAAAAAGATCTCTCCCTTCTCTCACTAAAGATGCACCACCCAAAAAGACAGCCCTCGATCAGACCTGCACCTGGACTGGCAGGAAGCTGCCCGCAGGGCCTGTGGGGGTCTCTCACCAGCTCCTCATCACTGGCAGCAATGACACCAACCCCAGCTAAGCAAACCCCTGGAGAAAGCCCTGACCACAGCCCCCGCCTTTCCACCGGTGACTCGCGTGTGTCTGAACACGGGCAGCAGAGAGTCGCTGTCGGTGAGCCGTTTGTCTCTTCCCGAGGGTAGGAAAATCTGTATGTGTCAGGCAAAAAAAAAAGTGTTTTGAAAACACACACGTGTGCACACAGTCATGCACACGCATGCACGCACACACATGCACATATGTACCACACAAACACCACACACATGCACACACAAGCAAAATGTCTTCCCTCCCCCCAGGAAGGGTGTCCCCCTGGAAAGCCCAGGTGCTCTTTCTCAGTTTCCAGCAACCTGCTGGCATTGCTGGTCTCCAGAGAGAACATCTCTCCCAGCGAGTAAAGTCTCTCTTGGCAGCTCTTATCTCTGGGAGAGAAAAACACTCACTGAGAGAAACCCACTCTCACTCTTCCTACACTCAGATATCCGAGTGTGCGCATGCACTGCGCAGGAAAAACAAGCAAAATGAACCAAAACGAAGCCCCTGTGCTCTGGCCCATGACCCCCCCACCCGCACACACACAGGGGAATGTGTGTGCCATTTTCCAGGCAGAAAAAATGATCTGGACACATGCAAGCTCACTGAAACACGCACACACTCATGCAGAAAGGCCTCACTTTGCACCCCAGAAAAACAAGCTCTTTTTCCTGTTCCTGGCCCTCAAAACAATCTGTGTGCATCTCCAGATAGAAAATGTTTCCCCTTTCACTCAGGAAAGCCTCCATCCGAAGCTCCCTGTGATGAGACAAAAACGACCCCCACTGTTAATGAAAGGCACACGGAGTAACTGACACTTACATGCCACTCTCCACGCTGACAGCATCCTGCGTGTGTGTCCTTGTGCAGATAAACAAAAACGTGTCTGGTTTGAGTCTTTCTGTGAGTTTAGAGACCCATCTTTTTCCAGACAGAAAAAAAGAACCTGTCTTTCCAACACACACACACACACACACACACACACACACACACACACAGACACACACCCTCTTCAATTCTCACTAAGGCTTCACCACTTAGAACATTACTTCTCAGTTCTTGAAATATTTTATGTTTGTTTACGAGCAGAATATGAGCTGTCTCACTCAAATGTCTGTCCCTGAAGTTGCCCTCTACTCTCCCACCCTAGAGAAAGCCCATTCACACTCGCTCCCCCTTTCACACTAAGCAAAGTGTGTGTGTGTGTGCGTGTGTGTGCATGCCTGCAGGCACTCTCATTTACATGTGCAAAAAATGTCCGTTGGTTCATCTCTTCCTGCAAAAAAAATAAATGTGCCATTTTTCTAGGTAGAAAAATGCGCCCCCCCTAACAAATACACAAATACACACTCATGTTTCCCCTTCTTTCAATAAGTTTAGACCACCTGAAAGATCCTATCTTTCTCTGTAATTCTTGGCTCTTGAGAAATCCTGTATCTCCAGTTAGAAAATACTGTTGCTGCCTGAGAAATGTCTATAAGTGCTTTGTCACTAGGCAGAACAACCTGCCCTGCCCTCCCCTGCACACAAGCACACATGCACTCACACCAGTCAGCAGGCGTGCACACACTCACAGCCAGAAGAGCACTGTGTGCATGTCAGCACACATCCTGTCAGCCTTTCCATGTCTGCACACACACATGCGGGCACACACACACATGCACAAGCACACACACACATGCGCGTAGGCAGAAACCTTCCCTCTGCCCATCAAGTGTTACCACTTAAAAATCAACATCATTTCCATCTGATTCTCAGCTTATGAAAATCTGTGTGTGTGTGTGTCTCCAGACAGAAAATGATTTCTTTTCTCCTAAATTGCTTCCTCCAAAGCACTTTATCACTGTGAGAAATGATTCCCCCTCCCCAATAAAACACTTTAGAGAAAAAAATCACTCCCACTCTTACTTCCTTCTCATATTTGAAAAGTGTGTGTGTGTGTGTGTGTGTGTGTGTGTGAAAACTGTTTCCTTTTGGTCTGCTTTATTTTTTTCTTTCAAGTCAAAAACTACGTATCTTTTTTCCAGGCAAAAAAACTACTGTCTATTTCTCTGTCTGTCTCTCTGATACACAGAGATGCACACACACACACACACATACATACACACACACGGGCAGAATGTCTTTGTTTTCTCACTATACACCACCTGAAAAAACCAACATGTCCCAATCCTCAGCCCACAAAAACATATGTGTTTCTAGGCAGAAACAGAAAAGTCTCTGAGAAAAGTCTCTCTCTCAAGGTTTGCCACTGGGCAGAAGTCTCTCTCCCTCTCTGTCTCTCACATACACACACACAGCAAAAAGGAAAGTGTGTCTTTGCATTTGTGGTTATAAGCAGAAGAAAGTTGTTCCAGAAAGAAAAAATACACAAACACACACGTATACACACACACACACACACACACACACAGACATATGGCTCTTCTCTATCTATTTGGTCTGTACTACAGACCAAAAGGGAACAATTTTTCACCCAAAAACCAAGCAAACAAACAGTGTTTCTGGATTTGTTCCGGCCAAATAACAAGATTCTTAATTTTCACTCAGAAAAATCATTTTTCAAAACTCACTGGGCAGAAATACATTCTCCCCTAAAAAATAACCACTCTCACCCTCTTTCCACACTTAGAAAAGTGTGTTACATGTGCACGTGTGGAGTGGGGGAAAAAAGCTCACTGTTAGTTTGTCTCTTCCTGCAAGCAGAAAAATCTACGCATCTTTTTCTATGTGGGAAAACACGTACGTGAGGCACACGGGCAGACACACACACACACACACACACACACACATTCAGGCAGAATGTCTCTGTTCTCTCGCTAAGTGTGCACCAACTGGAATACCAATGCTTTTGTAATTCTCGGCTCACAGAAATACATGTGTCTCCAGGCAGAAAATGTTCTTTTTCCCTTTCAGAAAAGTCTCTCTCTAAAGCTTTCCATCGCCAGGCAAAATAACTCCCCTCTCCCCAAGAAAGCACACACAAAATATGAAAAGCACGTGATGGAAAAGAAGAGAACTGTGTGCATTCATATGTGTGTGGTTACAGGCAAAATGTCTCTCTGTGGATTCGTCTCCCTGTAAGTAGAAAAATACGTATGTAATTTTTCCAAGTGGGAACTAAATTCTTCTCTTGCTCTGTCTTTCCCTCTCACTGTGTCTGACTCTGTCTGTCTCTCACCGCCCTCGGCCTCCCCCGACCAATACACACACACATCTCTTTCCTGGGCTCCACCGCTGAGCAAGTATGTCTCCATTCTCTAGGTAAGCGTGCACCACCTGAAAAACACTATTTTGTAGCTTGCAGAAAAGTATGTGTGTGTATGATACAGGCAGAAAATGCCTTCCCTCTCTTTTTCTTTCTCTTCTTCTTCCACTTTCCCTCTTGGAAACATCTCCCCTGCCACAGCCAAGAAACATATACCACGTTAGGAAAACACATGTACATGCTCACCCCCAGACAGCACATGCTATGGGTGTGTGCACACGACCCTGTCTGTCGCTCTGTCTCCCTGCACACAGGAAAACACGTGCTCGTGTGTGTTTTCTCCAAGAATAAAATCAATCTTTCTCTCCCCCTCTCTCTGCCTCTGTCTCTCTCTCCCTCTGGTGGAAAAATCATAGTTTATTTTTTTCCCCACCAACAGAAACATCTCCTACGTTAACCCCTTCCATGGGTTGGAGACCTGCACACACTCGCCCTGCAAATCTGAAAATCCGGCGCTCTTCCTCCCGCTCTTTAGAAAAAGGGGCATGGGTCACTGTCACCCCTTTTGTTATCACGAGAAGAGAGTGCCTGTGCTAATCTCGCTCTAGCTAGGACATCACTCTTTTTCTCTCCCTCTCTCTCTCACACACACACCCCCTTTCCACGTCTGAAAGGGGTGTTTGTGCCACTGTCGGGGCCCAATATCTCTGTGCATGTACTCTGCACCGCGGGCAGGCAGTGCCGTTCACTCGTGGGGAAGAAGGCACTTTCTCCCATGCCCTGTCCCCAGGGGCCTGTCAGGGACCTCACTCCTGCCCCCAGCACCTGGACCAGGTGCCAACCGTGCGCCCCTTGCAGGGAGGCGCTCCGTCTTCCTCCAACTGGGATACACAGGTGTCCCAGCAGGGATCGATGCACCCCGTGACACCCTCCCTGCCAGACACCCCTGCTCAGAGAGAAGGGATTCTCCACTTCGCGGGACCCAGCCCGTGCCAGGCCCCTGAGGACCCCGGGCCACAGTCCGGACGCCCCCAGGCCTGGAGCGGGGCAGGTTGGTCCCCACCCAGCCACCCCAGTGGGGGTCCCTCCTGGGGCCCCCTGAATCCCTTGTCTCCCGGACCACTCTCATCTAAGCTCCATCATGGGCCATGACAACAACCACGACTTTGCCCCAGGAGCCTGAGTGGGGGGCACAGGGCCGGAGGAAGAAGGGGCCAGCGGGCTGCCGCCCCCCTCCCCTCTGGCGCTGCAAAGTCTGCAGATCTCGGCCGGCGCCGCCGCCCCCACGCACCGCGCTCACTCGCTGCACAACAGCGCCCCCACGTGGCGATCTGCGGAACTGCAGGCAGCGCGATGGTCGCGCACCCTGGTGCCCCCCGCCGGCTCCGCGGATCTCGGGTCCCCGCTGGGCCCGGAACTGCCAGCGCTAAGCCGACCCTTAGAGGCGCTTGCCCCTTACCCACTGGGCGGCTGTGGTGTCTTTGTATGCAGTGTTCCCTTCCTTTCTCCTGTTCTTGTAGATGCTCAGATTCCAAGGGACTTTTCCAGAAGCTTCCAGAAGCCTTTCCTTTTAGGGACCCGAGAGGTCCTGATTTCGGGGATACAGTGAACCCCACTTAGGACCCCAAGAAAAGGGACTTGTCTCCAATCTCCTGTCCTAGAATATGTGGACTTAGGGGGCTCCCCTGTACTCGCATGTCCCACACATCTGTCCAGCACCCCCAGTTCACCAGAGGCAGCACAGCCGGGCTGAGCACACAGGCGTGGGCTCAACTCTCTGCCCATCCACTCACTGCCGAGGAACTTGAACAAATCACACTGCCTTTCCGTGCCTCAGTTTCCCCATCTGGAACTGGACTGAAAGGACATACTTCCTGGTAGCATTTCCGGGAAGATCGCAAGAAGTATGAAGGTTTGGGAGCTTTTGTACCTGAGAGGCTCTCAGGACGCAGCAGTCCAGACTGTGGCGATATCATTATTATTACTGAGCAAGCACAGCTCCCAGCCAAGGGGGAAAACGGATGTCCCTGGCGCTGACCACCCCAGCATGGTTGTGGGATGGAGACCTCTGCAAGCGTTCAAGTGGGGAGGCTTGGGAGGATGCCGAGAATGTGTGCTTTTGCCAGGGTCGGAAATTGAAATGATTTGTGTTCACTGTAATCCGGCTAAGAAGTTCTGGGCCAGCGGCAATCTTTCTGATGCCCTCTGGTCTCCTCTTAACAAGGATTAGCTCAGCAGTGTAGACAGGACCATGAAATATGCCACCCTAGGTAGATCCTCGGACGCCACAAATGGAGCCACACCGGGCCAGGTTGTCACCCACCCACCCCCCAGCCCGAGGAGCTCAGCCAGAAACCTGTGGGTCTCCCAGTCCGGTCTCGCAGGGCATATTTGTGCAGCTTTAAAGCCCTTCCCGGTGCCCTGCCCTCTTCTCCCTCTCCACCCGCCGGCTGAGATAGGCTACAGAGAGTATCACTTCTTTGATAGCTGTCCATTGAAGGCCTGTGGTCTTTTGGGAACTGTGCTGGCTGCTGGGGCCACAGCCTGAACAAGGTAGGCCCCTCTTCTCCCAAGGAACCGACATTCTGGTGGGGAGGGGACAACAAACATGCATTAATAAGTAAACAAGATAATTTCAGATGACAAAGGCTGTAAGGAAGCAACATGGGATAGGGAGTAATTGGGGAGGCGCCTTTGCATAAGGGGCTAGGGATACAAAGGAGCTGGCCGAGCGCAGAACAGCAGGACGGTGGCACGCAGAGGCCCGGGGGTCGGGGGAAGGAGCTCTGCCCATCTCAGGCTTAGCAGGAAGGCCCCTGCGGCAGGTGCACAGGGTCAGGGCAGCAGGGGTCAGGGAAGCGGCCAGAGCCGGCGTGTGCTGGATGCAAAGAGAAGGTAACGGATTGGAGCACTTAATACCTGGTTGTCAAGCGGCTGAATGCCAAGTTGATCTCTCCATGGACAGGTGACCAGAGGGCCAACCTTTGCCGCATCAGCCTCTGTCCATTTCTCTGCTCAGTGGTGCTGGTTCTCGAAGGCCTCTTGCTTCGGAGCCCCTCTGTGCTCCTGTGAGGCAGGGTGAGCCCTCCCTGTGGGCACTGCTGCTGTGTTCTAACATTCTTGTACGTTGACTTAAGGCTATTCAACTTCCTCATGAGCATCTGAGGGAGAGGAGCCGGATCCACACTCTGGACTCTTGACTCCAGCTTTGAAATAAATATTTAAACAGCCCATCTCATGATATTCAAAACAATAGTGTAAAATGTGTTCTATAATAGTCATTGATACCAAATGCCTAATTCCCAAATTACCAGTCAACAGAGTTGCCAGGGAAGAAGCCTAGTTAGGAACCAGCTGCGGCCCCTGGTGATTCCTGGATGGCCCGAAACAGTTGTGTTCACTCGGTTTCACTTGAGAATCACTTTCAAGGAGGAGACTTTTTCAACTTGCCATGCATCTTACCATGTTTATTTTTAGAAGTTTCAGTTCCATAATAATTTGGAAATGAGAAGTGTTTTGAACCCATATTGAACTTTGCTGAACTTCCCCAAGGGGAGACTGGATTGCATGAGATGAAATGGAAACAGAAATAGAACATTGGGGAACACTGGCCTCCTTGTCATGAACCCCTCCATTACGGATGTGCACTCATTGTGGAACCTCATCAGCGATGTGTATGTGCTGGAAACAGAATTATATCAACCCTTCACACTTCAGTCTAAACATGAGGTATCTGTTCCTGCTCTCCACCATGAATCCATGTAAATCCTAAAAAATAAGATCTCTTTTGTCCCAGGTTCACAGTGCACCAATGGAGGCGCAGTGGATGTGTGGTCACCAAAGTCTGAAGATGGCTTTGGAGGTTCTGGGTGATGTTGGGCGTCCCAGGTTTCTGAGAATCTCTGGGAAGCCCACACCTGGGGGCTGGAAAGCCGTCCCGGGCAAGGCGGGTGCTGACCCTCACAAGCAAGAATTTCCCAGAGTTGAGAGAGAAGCCCTCTGAGGACGCAGGAGGACTAAGCTTGAGTCTGGGCTCTCCTTCTCCCTGTGTGGCGACAGCTAAGTTCTAGGCCCACGGAGGGAGAATGTGAATCCCTAATCCAAACCTTTCACTTCTCAGCGAGGAAACGGGGCTTAGTGAAAGCGGGCGCTGCCAGGTTGCAGCCTCCGTGTAAACCCACGCGGGATATCTTCCTCACAGTCACGTGAGCAGGCCAAAGCCTTCCTTCTGACTCCCAAGTCATCTGGTCAGAGAGAGCTGGAGAAAGGGCTTCCTAGAGCACTGGTAAGCTTCTGGTGTGACATACCTCCATTGAGTTTTGTCAGAAATGGGGAAACATTGGTGAAGAGTTAAGTAAATGTAGGCGGCTGCACCCAGACCCCAGAGCCTTATTCCCGGATGGAAGGTTTCCTGCCAGGCTTGGCTCCCCAGCTTGCTGCAATCCAAAAAGGAGTGAAAAGATGTTTTGTATCTTCTCCTCAAGAAGAGAAGACAATAAAGAAGGAAAAACAATAAAAGAAGGGTAAGAAGAGGAGAGGAGAATCAAGCTATGCTGAGTTCATCTCAGTCACAAAATGAGGGATGACTTTCATAAAAGTCGTATTCTTTCTGTCTCTTGTTCAACTGTTCAGGCAGTTGTTGAGTGTCCCCTGTGTTCCAGGGCTATGCTTCAGCCCAAGGTTACAAAGAATAGCAGGACCTGGCTGTGTCTTCAGTAAACCCGACTTTCCACACCCAAGTTAGGGAGATAATGTGAAGGAGTTTATCCCTTCTCCCCCCTTCTCCTTCCCCTTCTTCTTCCCCTTCCCCTCCCCTCCCTTCCCCTCCCCTCCCTTCCCCTCTCCCATTCCCCTCCCCCCTTCCTTTTCCATTTCCCTAGCCCTGTTTCTGTACCTCGCTCTTTCCTTCCTAGCTCTGCTTTCTCCATCTGTCTTTGACCACTGTATACAGTAATACTTTTATTCATTGAGTTTTATCTCACATGTCCTTTACTTTAGAAATGAATGACTGTGTAATTCATGGAAACTCTCTCCACACACAGCATTCATTTCCTTTTTGGTGTGTGGGACTCTTGATGGAAAAAAATTGATTGTCCTTGAATTTAGGAGCACTTCTATCATGGCTTCTGTAATATGATTGAAAGTTCTATTGGCCACATTTTTGGAGGATTGACTTTAATCATAAACATTTGGGCTCAGCAAGACACCTAGAAAAGTAGGATTTTTTTTCCAGGGCTCCTAGGCTAGCGCTCAGGTAAGAACATGAGCTGTTCAGATTCAGGGGCATGATGGTGCTCAAAGTTTACTTTAAATGAATGACACAGTGACAGTCGTTTGCTGAAACCTTTGTGGATTGGAAAAGGTCTCTCTAGCTTCGCCTTTCTCAAGCAGTGTGAAATATGCATGGTGAGTCTTATTTTTTATTTAGGCAGATCCATCCCTTTGCTGTCGATAAGAAAATACCAAAAAAGGTCACAATTTTTCACTGTCAACAAGAAACAAAGAGGGAGTGAATTAGGACTGCAGCCTGCAAGAGCAGAGCTGGCCCTCTTGTGCTGGCTCCTGGTCCTCAGGACCTGCTGAGGACCCCCTGCCCCGCCTCCAGAGGTGAGGCCTTCTCACTCTCAACATCTTTGTGATCTGCAGACATTGTCTCTTTGAAAGGAAGGGGGGCAATGGAAAAAGGGATAAGACAGAAGGTAGAGGCCCCCCACCAGAAGCGGAAAGTTGTAGTCGCACTCACCCGAGGAAGCAAGGAGCCCACCCACCGACCCACCTTCTGTATTTCTTGAGCAGATTTCCTTGACACAGGTTTGTTTTATTTGTTTGTTTGTTTATTTGTTTTATTTATTTTTTTAGGCAGAGTCTTGCTCTGTCACTCAGGCTGGAGTGCGATGGTGCAATGTCGGCTCACTGCAACCTCTGCCTCCTGGGTTCAAGTGGTTCTTTTGCCTCAGCCTCCCGAGTAGCTGGGATTACAGGTGCATGCCACCATGCCCAGCTAATTTTGTATTTTTAGTAGAGATGGGGCTTCACCATGTTGGTCAGGCTGGTCTTAAACTCGTGACCTCAAGTAATCCACCGCCTCGGCCTCCCAAAGTGCTGGGATTACAGGCGTGAGCCACTGCAGCCAGCCTTGACACATACGTTCATGACAAACTACAATATTTTCTATGCGCCATGGCATGCTTAATAGGCATCTTTAAAAATGGTGATGATGGGGAGAAATGCCAGATATGGGTGATGGGGAGGAAGGCAGCAAATCACACTGCCATGTGTGTACCTATGCAACAATCTTGCATGTTCTTTACATGTACCCCCAAACCTAAAATGCAATAAAAAAAATGTTGATGCAGGAAGTTCATTCACACCACAAGAAACCCTATATTTTGAAGCCGAATTCTCCTCTGCCCTTTGTCAGGCATAACTCATTATGAGGCAGCACATTCCGATGGGAAGAAGAGATTTTCCAGGCCCCACTGACTGCTGGGTACTGCCAGGAACATGTGGTCTAGGTCCTCGTTAGCACAGGAAGTTCAGGAGCAACAGGCAGAACCTCCTCCGATCGTGCACACAGTGGGCAGGGCCCGGCAGATGCAGGAAGAAGCAGTAGGTGGGTGTGTGGTCTCCTCACCTTGGGAGCAACAAGCAGCTCAGCCACATGATGAACCAAAAAGGAAAGTGTCTGAGTGATCACAGGTGACAGAATGAATCAAGGGAAGAAGGACCCTTTGGTTCAGGGGTCCCAAACCCCAGGCCATGGGCCTATACTGGTCCCTGGCATGTTAGGACCCAGGCCACACAGCAGGAGGTGAGCGGCAGGGGAGTGAGCCTGACCGCCTGAGTCCTGCCTCCTGGCAGATCCACAGTAGCATTAGGTTCTCCTAGAAGGGCCAACCCTATTGTGAACTGCATAGGTGAGGGATCTAGGTTACGTGCTCCTTATGAGAATCTAATGCCTGATGATCTGTCACTGTCTCCCATCACTCCCAGATGGGACCATCAAGTTGCAGGAAAACAGCTCAGGGCTCCCACTTATTCTACGTCGTGGTGAGTTGTGTAATGATTTCATCATATATTACAAGGTAATAATAATAGGAACACAGGGCACAATAAATGTCATGTGTGTAAATCATCCCAAAACCATCCCCCTCCCCAGTCCAGGGAAAAATTGTTTTCCTTGAAACCGGTCCCTGGTGCCAGAAAGGTTCGGGACAGCTGCTTTGGTTTATAAACCCCAAATGGCATCAGTATGAAATGACAGGGAGGTTTATATTATTAGTAATTATAAAATAAATAATTTTTATTTCGTAAAGAGTTGCCACTGAGATATAGCCATTATTGTTTTTAAAACTTGACATCAATTTTCAAGTTCTTTAATGAGGTTACTGTAGAAAAAATGAGACAGTGACAGAGACAGAGAAGGGGTTAGGGCAGAAAGAGGAGAGAGAGAGAGAGAGAGAGACTTTCGAAAGCAGGTTTCACCCAGGTGATGGCTTGATGAGTGCAGCAAACTGCCATGGCACACGTTTACCTATGGAACAAACCTGCATGTCCTGCACTTGTATCCTGGAACCTAAAATAAAATTAAAAAATAGAAAGCAGATTTAAAAGGCAGCTGTTTGAGAGGCAACGAGAGTCTCCATCGAGAGTGAGAAAAAATTGCCAAGAAATTCGTGTTGGTTCAGCAAATAAACTACCCCTGAAAAAGCTGATGAATGTTTTATTTCCACCCACCCTAATGTTCGAGCTCCGGGACTGCAGCCGGCCAACTGAGATAAGCATGCAGGGTCCCCTCTAGAGAGACCCACCATCTCTGGCTGTCACTGTATTACCCCCATTTCATGTGTTCACTTTGAAATGCTGATGGGAAGTTGATGCCTCAACTTGCCTGCCTCCCGACTTCCTCTTCCCCGGCCCCAGGGCCAGAGCTGCCCCAGCACTGCCAGCCCTCCCAAGCCCCTTCGCCCACCTGCCACCGCATGGGAACACAACCAGCATTGCCAGATATTTTGACTTTTCCGGAGAAGCTGTAGATGACAAATTGTAGCTCCATCTGAGGCTTCATAATTCAACTCCTAAATTGCATTGCCAAAGGGTGGCAAATGGCACAGCCCTCTTCTGGAAGGGCCGCACGTCTTTGCCCACAGACAGTGTGTACCAGACATGGCTCCTAAGCAGACATGAGGACCGTCTGGCCCACCCAGGCATCTTCTCCCACCCTCTCCTCCCTTGCTGGCCTCCTCCTCCCCGTCCCTGCCACCAGGCTGCAGCTGGCCTCTGGGGCCCTGTCTCCAGCTGCCATTTCAGACCTTTCCTGTTGAGGAGTTTCTGGGCCCCGTTACCTCCAACTTTGCTTCTTCCAAGGCCATGTAGAGAATGGCTTTGTGTTTCTAATTGGGAGAGCCTTTTGTTCCTGGGTTATTGTTATTGCAAAAGGAGGTTGTGTTGCACTTAGAATAGCAAAGACTTTGCACAGTGTCACCGTTTTTTGGGTGGAAGCCAGGCCTTTTTAAACAGACTCCAGTGTTTCTGCAGGCCTGGAAGAAGGGTGCCCTCAGCTCCCCGGAAGAGGCTAGTAAGTGTCAGGAAAGAATGTTCCTCCCCCTGAACGTGAACAAGCTGGAGAGAGAACAGGGCCAGTGCCCACTGTCCCTGGGAGATCATCTGAAACCTGACATCTGCTGAGGAGGGACGACTTTGCCCTGGGCACCTGGGGAAGACAAGAACGTGGCCTGCCACCTGCCACTGTGACCATCAGACATGGTGGACACTGAGCAAAAATAAGGGCCCTGGGAACAGCGGGGGCTGTGCGGCTCCACCACCTTCTGGAAGTCACGGGCATGGGCCCTGTGGAGGGAGAGGGGCAGCAGGCTGCTCTCGAGTCTCGTCCCGCCTCAGAGCCAGGTCTCCCGCACCCTTTCAATTCCGAGAGCATTTTCTATAAGAACCTCCCAGGCAAGGTGCTGCTGTGAGGGTTTGCATTTATTCATTCGTGGAATCTGCATGAATGCCTTTCCAGGTAGGGCAGGGGTGTCTGGCCATGTCTAGCGACATCTTTGGTTGTCAGAGCTGGAGGGAGCTGCTGGCCTCTGGGGACAGAGGTTGAGGATCCCTGAAGCAGGGATTGGCATCAGCAGCCCCATTTTACAGATGGAAAGACTGACAGAGATTCAGCGACCCACTCAGGGGCACCCAGCACCGTCTGTGCAGGAACCCCTGCTTCTCTGTGGCCCCCTGTGTGCCCCGCTGACCTGTGTGCCTTCCCGCCAGCCCCCACACTCGTCTCTCCACCTGGGCAAAGGCCACCCTGTGGATGCTTGAGAGATCCCTTGTAAGAAGGCTGCATGCACAGCCCATGGTGTTGGGACCTCTTGGTACCCTGAGCTAAATGATTTGGGAAAACTTTCAAAAGCAGCAGTCAGAGAAAATCCCACCCTGCCGATTCGGTGTCGGGGGAGCGTGGGCCAAACTCAATAGCGGCTTTTTGCCTAAACCTCACATTCTTGGATCATAAAAAGAACATCTGTATTTTCATATATTTTAACATTTAATAATCCAAGAAGTCTGAATAATAAACATTTGGACAGGGCCGATTTCTTCCCTTTTCACACCAAACAGGACTCGGTCAGATGCCTCCAGATGCTGGAGCTCTTGTGACCATGCCAGGGACCTCCTTCAAGAAGCAGGAACGGCACCCAGGAGCCCAGCGGGGCGTCTAGCTGCTCCGCAGAGTGAGCCACAGATGCAGGTTACCAAGGGTGCTGTAGGTGTTCTAATTGCAAGAGTCTGTTTTATTTTTTCTTGATCCTGCTAAGTTGGACAGTGACCACCGTCTGTCTGTTAAATACCTTGCAAAAAGCCTCCTCAACAGCTGGGCTGTTCTGTACATTTAATGTCAACCCAGAAGGAGGAGGGAGAAACAGCCTCTTTGGTAAACACCAGCAAGCCACCAGCTGCAACCACCGTGTCCTGCAAGAGTCTGACCCCAAATTCCTTTCCCTGGAGCTCCTCCTTCCCCAAGCCCCTTTCACAGGGATAGAATATTTTCTTTTACAATTAGCACTCAGGAGTAAAGTGCCTGGGAACACGAATGAAAGGATTACTCTCTTTGAAGCATTTTGCTGACTTTCTAAGGTGCGAGAAGATAGACACCACACATTTTTAAACAAAATGGGGAGATAGACTCATCTCATACAGGCAAGATCTGGGGCCACGGTCCTTTGTTTTCAGCACGTGGCTCACACCCTACACCCTGGTAAACAGTTCTTTTGCCCTCAAAGTCAGATGAGATTGAATCTCTTCTTGCAGCACAGTGCATCGCAGCCTGGGAAAGCGTTCTAGTGCCATCTTGAGCTGCTCTGTGGAAGGGACCCGAATGATCCAGAAACTGCTGGACCTTAGGCTGTCACCCAAAGCATCAAGCTGCTTTCTGTCTCCAGATTTCCAGACCCTTGGCATCTGCTCCCCTTTGAATTCCCAGGTGACCCCGTTGACCCCACATCAAGTGGGAATGCACTGCCTTTAGAGCTGGCGTTTGAGTGAAGCCAGCCACACTCGCCTCCCTCCTCCCTCCTGCCGCGAGACCCTGGAGGCACCACTCACTCTAGCAAAGGAGGTAGCCCCTGATGGGAGCAAGCAGAATGAACTCAGGGGTCAGCCCCCGCCCTGGCCTCTTTGAGCTCTTCAAACATCATTTAACAGCAATTAGGTAATTGGGGAAGGTGGATTTCCTGAGAATTAGTCCAGGATTGGGGTTAAGAGGCACTGTGTGTGGAATCAGAGGGAAATGGCCAGCCAGAGACTTCTTGTGTACAAAACCTGTCCCTTCTACCCTGTTTTCCGTCCAGCTAATCGGCCACTCACACGCCACCTCCAAGTCACCACCTGGTAGCTTTCAGTTTCTTGTACGGGCCTCACATTGCCCAGGTGCCCCACTCTGCAGGGCTCGGGTTTCAGCAGCCCCAGGCAGAGTTCTGTCTAATTCACGCGGTTCCATTTAACACAGCAGAATAGAGGCAAGTGGGGCCTCTGCAGACTCCTCAGCCAGCTCCAAACCTGCAGTGCCTCCATCCACCCAGGGCCCCCTGAGTCCCTTATAGAGGCTGGCACATCCTCATTGCATGCCACTCTCTGCCCTCACCCCACACATAGGAAACCAGAGTGTTTTAAAGATGCCAGGAGACTCCTCTCAAAGCTTTCCTCAAAGGAGCAGGGTTGTCTCTGTCTTGAGTTAAAGTAAGCATATTCTATGGTTGCTCTGATTAGGGCAGGGTTAAAGTTGTTATTCTGTTTATTTTACATGGCATTTATTAAACAGTTCTTCATAATGAAGAATAATACTCATATGGTATTGTTTCACAACCACGGGAGGTGGTTTGACCTCCAGGAAACACGTGGCAACATCGGGAGACATTTTTGGTTGTCACCATGGGTGGGAAGTGGTGTGCTCCTGGAATCTAGTGGCTATAGGCCCAGGACGCTGCTAAACACTCTCCAACGCATGGGACAGCCCCTGCAACAGAGTCACCTGCCCCGGGGGCCAGTAGTGCTTCAGTCAAGATCTGACCTGACATGCAGCAAATGGTGAGAATCTTAAGTGTGCGTGTCAATGCATTGTTACTTTTGACACATGGGGTTAGTTTCCTAATGCTGCTATAAAAAAAATTACAAACTTGATGGCTTGAAGCAACACAAATTTATTTGTTATTAGTTCTGCAGGTCAGAAGTTTTAAAATCAAGGTGTCAGTAGGAGTGCCTGTCTGCAGAGACTTTAGGGATGAAGCTCTTTCCCTGCCTTTTCCAGCATGCAGGGGCCACCTGCATTCCTTGGCTCCTGGTCTCATCCTCCGTCTTCCAAGCCAGTAGTACAGCATCCTTAAATCCTCCTCGCTCTCTGATCCTCCTGTGTCTGTCTTACAAGGCTCCTTGTGATGACATTGGGCCCACTCAGATGACCCAGGAGGATCTCCCCATCTCAAGATCCTGAAGCTAATCACACCTGCAAAGTCTCTGTGGCCATGTGAGGTGACATGCCTACAGGTTCAGGGTTTACATTTAGGACATGGACATCGTTGGGCTCATTATTCAGCCCTCCACATAGACTCAGATCAAAGTGAACACTACTTCTGTGACCCGGAGGCTCCTGGGCGCCTCCTCCCCAGCACCATTCTGACCTGTATCACCACAGAGCACTTTGCCTGTTCTTAGGATGAATGATTTTTAAAAATAAATCTCTCTTTATTAAAGGCCACATTTGAAATATTAATACAATTATGAAGAAATCCCACCATTGAATCCCTGGAAAGCTGCAGAGAAATTCTTAAGCTGAATATTCAAACCCAGCTTAGAAAGGACCAGAACTTAATTTGAGTGAGAACTGGTTATTTTATAGTGAGATAGATTCACATTAATCATGGGATGGGAGGGCTGGGGAAGGAGGAATAAGAGATGAGATGCACATTCCAGTAATTAAATATGTTCGCAGAGGAGTACACCATAACGGAATTGTAAAGATGCTTAAGGTAGCTTTCTAAGCCACTGGCGCTGGTATACGAATGGTCTTCTGGGTGAGGGGCATGGAGACTCGGCTGCTCCATGAGTCTAGAAGGTTAGGTCTGATGATGGCAACTTGCAATTCGTCCAAAAAATACTGGAGTGGGACTTAGCACCAATCCCCAAGGCTCAGGGAGTGGAGATCAGGGCTGGAATGTGGAAGTGACGAGACCCAGGCATTGTCGGAGCTCACCATTTATGGAGAGAGGTCGTCACCTAAATGGTGTGTGATACGTCATGCTTGGTGCCAGAGCTTCAGGCTGGGAGGGCAGGGGCCTTTGTGAAGGCCACAGGAGAGAAGCAGAGCCGGGAACCTCAGGGAGAGGTGCAGGTGGGCACCTGGAACGCCACCATGAAGAGCCCCGTGTGCTTGGCAAAGAGTCACCAAGGCCTGCGCTCGGTGGGCTCTGAGCAGGCTCCTACTGCGCTGGACCAGAGTAGGAAATCTGAAGGCCTGTGGGGAAGTGAAATGCAATGGCCAATAGGAGAAGCTGGTTCCTGAACTGGAGAAGTCACGCAGGATGGAGGGAGCAGGTGGAGATGGATTCAGAGTGTTGGGGAGTGATTGCATTCTGTAGAACCAGCGAGGCTCATGGCTGCGACGTTGGGGTGATGGTGATCCAGACAAGAGCTGCCAGGGACAGGGATGAATCTTGCTTCGAAGCACATTCCCTAAGATTGGGTTTTTTAGAGCAGTTTTATATTTAGGGAAAAATTGAACAGAAAGCACGAGTCCCCACACCTGCACTGTGCCCCTCCCCCACTTCTCCTGCTATTATCAGCATCTTGCCTTCGTGTGCTACATCTGTTACAGTTGATGAACCAATACTGACACACTATTATTAGCTAAAGTTCATAGTTTATGTGAGGGTTGATGCCGGGGGTCCTACATTCTATGGGTTTTGACAAATGGATAATGTCATATGCCCATCATTACAGGATCATATAGCATCATTTCACTGCCCTAAATGTTCCCTGAGCTCCGCAGTGTTCATCCCTCCCTCCCCTTGAACCACTAGCAACCACTGATCTTTTGACCATCTCTAGAGTTTTGAATTTTCCAGAATGTCGTGTAGTTGGATTCATACAGCATGTGGCCTTTTCAAACTAGCTTCTTTCACTTGGCAGATGATTTCTTTCTTTCTTTTTATTTTTTTATTGAGATGTAGTCTCACTCTGTCAGGAGTGCAGTGGCACAGTTTCTGCTCACTGCACCTCTGCCTCCGTCTTCAAGCAATCCCCCGGCCTCAGCTTCCTGAGTAGCTGAGACTACAGGTGTGTGCCACCACACCCAGCTAATTTTTGTATTTTTAGTAGAGATGGGGTTTCACCATGTTGGCCAGGTTGGTCTCGAACTCCCGACCTCAGATGATCCACCCGCCTCAAACTCCCAAAGCTGGTATGGTGTGAGCCACCATACCAGGCCAGCAAGATGCTTTTAGGGGTGTCCTGTGGTTCTCTGCATGTCTTTCTGCAGCTTGCTGTGTCTTTGAATTTTCAAGGTGACATGTTAGCATGATGATCGTGAAGCCTAAGATGAGACGAAGCCATGAGACACCAGATAAAGCTATCAGAGGACCAATGTTTTGTCAACTAATGGCTCAGAGCCCGTCCTGTCCCCTCCCTGCCACTAGGAACCTTGCCCAGTTCTAGAGGGGACAAAATCATGGATGTGTTGCTGCTAATGTCCTTGTCCAAAAGTGACTTAAAGGCAAGTAGAGTCTCCCAGAAGACCATACTACTTGCCTTCATGGGCTAGGGCTCACATTCAGAAAAAATTCTTCCTTTACTTGTCTAGGGTCTGACCCAGGCAGCTCAGAGACCCCTGTGCTCAGGCTGTTCCTGGTGGAGTGAGGTGTAGATGGCAAACACCCAGATGAGGGTCCTGTCACCCCTCCCCGTGAAACCCGCTGGCTGGTTTCCCTGCCCGGCATGTCCAGCAGGGTGCCTTGATGAGCTTGCCTGGAACATACAGAGCCTCTTCACATGGTTTGTTTTCTTATTAAAACAATAATAACTGGACTACAAAAAAATTAATCTGCCAGTAAATTATGGGAAATTTATTGCTATGGTTGTTTTTAAAAAGTTGGCCATATTATCCCAGAGGAGGTACAATTAAACATTGAAGAATAAAAGTCACACAGGATTTGGATGGCGCCTCTTGTCTGAAGGTTTTAGGACTGTCCATCCTTTTTCCATCAAATCCTCTGCAGATGGCCTCAGAAGCTGAGGAGTGGCAGGGGCTCAATCCGAGGCTGACCACGAAGTCGTCCGTGGGAGCATCGTGCTTCATTCCTCGCTCTTCCCTGTTGCTTTTGTAGCTGCCTGTTCATGTTGCAGAGTGAGTGTGCTTATCATGTGACAGGACGGAGGAGCCACCAGGGCTCCTAAAGGTGGCTTGATCTTGACCTACGGGCTTCCAGCAGAGTCAAGATGTTGCCAGACAGCTGGGAATTGGGGAATTGATGTGAGAAGAGAGGAAAATCTTGTAAATCGACATGTGGAAGATGGCGAGAAAAGGAGAGAAAAATGGAGGTGTAGGTTAAAGAGGGTCCCCATGACAGAATCCTCCCAAAAAGATGTTCAGAGAGGGAAAAGTGCACCTTGGATTCTGGAGAAAAGGGTTCTTGGCTGTGCCTGGGGTTGTGGTAGTCACAGAAGTCTGGGGCAGGGTCTCCACATATTTGGGGACACTGAGATCTTGCAGAATCATGGGGAGTGTAATCCCAAATAAAGGCACTGGACAACACTGCTTGTAAATTTCAGGGAAGGAGAGAGATGGCAGCCACTGGTGTGGTCCAGTGTGGAGAGTGGCGAAGGTCTTAAGTGGGGGAGATGTTTTGAGTAAAGCCAGGGGACAGGCACTGGGGAGGGGTGTCCTGTGGTTGTGGCCATGGTGAAGTAGTAGAGGCAAGTTTGGGTGGATGCTGGGGGCCTTGAAAGCCACCCAGAGAATGTCAGTTGTTCACTCCTTCCACCCACATCTATTGGGCACCCACTACATGCCAAGCACTGTGCAGGGCAGAAAGCAAGCCCTGCCCTGGCTATTTAGACTTTTTCCTGCAGGCAGTGGGAGCCATGGAGAGCTGATGAGTGATGGAGGGCCAAGGTGACTCTGGGTTCTAGAGAGACGCTCCAGGCACATTTCTTCCCTTCACCCGGTCATGTTTCCTGACCTCACACCTGGTGTTATCTTTGTGGGAAGAATTCTTCATCTCACTGTCTCATCCCAACTCAGGATGGGTTCCTTGGAGTGGGCATGGGGACTGTCTATCAAGATCATCTCCTGGATGGACCTTAGTTTGTTTAGGAGGGGCGCCATGAGCAGCCTAGCTCCAGCAGGCTGCAGTGGACGTCTGTAGTTTTGGGTTAGAGTCCAGGCTTTGCCTCCAGCTCCCCCCATGACAGAGCAAGTCATTTAGTGTCCTGGATTCTAACAGTAGAAGCAGCAGCTCTTGCCAGGGCAGTGTTCAGACTCATTCATTCCTTTCTCTTTCTTTGCTGGGTCAGCTCCCTGCTCATAGCCACCCTTTGAAGTGGACACTATTAAGATTCTTGTTTTACAGAGGGAAAAATTGAAGATTTAAGAGGTAAAAGAAGTCACTTGCCCAAGGCCACCTAGCCAGTGGCTCAGATCTGGGGTTGCCAAGTTCTGCAGCCTTGCATCACCTCAACTAGAGGGTTGGCATGTACTGAGTGAAATGCCAGTTTGGAGTCTGTGACCATCCTCTCCCCTTTGACATAACTCGGGATGACCCTGCAGATGGAGTGAAAAGCCCCCCTGGCTGGCTTTCACATCAGACTCTTCCCTAGCAGCTTCACGGTCCTGGAGAGCTGCAAAGAGCGGAACTGCGAGAGAGAGGTTGGCCTGGCGATTCTGCCTCTCTTTCTGTTCTACCTGATTCACCTCTCTCTTCCGCTTCCTAGGCCACAGCCAGGCCTGTAACTGGAAAGTGGTATCTCCTTAGTGTTTGACACTGGGGTAACTATTCTGGCGAGTTTATTTCTTTTCATCCTGATCTGTCTGTTTGGTCTATAGGGACCCTGAGTAGAGCAGCTGACAGGAACCAGAGGAGGGCGGCAGGACCTGGGGCTCTGGAAGGAGATGGTGGCAATGGTGGGACGGGGAGAGTTTAGTCTTACAGCTCTCTGTTTTTCTAGCATTCGTTTGTGATTATCCTTGTGGTGAGTCCACCTGGGTCTTTTGGGAAGGTTGCTGTCCCTCCTGCTTGGGCTGTGTATTCAGGATCCTTGAAAGAAACTGTTCTTGTCAGCCCTGAGGAAAGCGAGATATTCTAGGCTTTTTTCTGCACACGGTCACCCTAGACAGTCCCAGCTTCTTCAAGGAGGCTTCAGAGCAGCAAGAAGGCACACAGGAAAGCCCCTCCTCCCAGCTGTTGGGAAGCCTGGCATTCTATTGGAGGATTTGTTTTGTTTTGTGGATCTCAGTAGAAGGCTGAGAAGATGGCTGGGCTACACAGCTGGCCAGGACCCCAGTGAAATTAGAAATAAAGAAGGAGAAATGGTGGGAAATTATTGCAAAAATATTTTCTCTGAATTGAGGAGGGCAGTGGGGAGATGAGAAGAAATAACTTATTGGAGGTTGGGGAAAGGGCAGGACTTGCTCTAATAAACATCTTACAAGAAAGCCAAGGAGTGTCTTTCTTGGATCCATAACAAGTCGTGAACTCAACATGCTCCAGGAATACGGAGTGGAATTAACGAAGGAATCTGCATCCTAACAACATGTGGCAGAAGGCACTGGAGAGCTCACACCCTAAACGAGGCAGATGGGACTTTGTTGGAAGAAGAAGGCACGTCTTATGTTAAGCTTCAGCGGTGTTGTAGGGTAATGATAATAACACCTATTTTCTGCTTTGTCCAAAGCTTCCCTATCTTTGTCAGTCACACAGCACCTTAAGGATCCTCAGCCATGCTTGATGGACAGGAAGCTGGCAGCTCAGCTGTGAGGCTCATAGGCCTGCCCAGGTGAACAGGGTGGGAACAGGTACCAAATCAAGGGATTCTGGGCTCCTTTCCAGAAGAAGACTTTTCTGTGACTTCTGCATGACAATTCCTTGTTCCCATTCTCCTCTGGAGTTTGAAAACTGGAGCCAGATATGTTCACAGGATGACAAAGTGATCTTCCTTCCCTCCCTTCCTCCCTCCCTCCTTCCTTCCTGCCTTCCTTCTTTCCTTCCTTCCTTCCTTCCTTCCTTCCTTCCTTCCTCTGAATTAGTTGCATTTGAAAATTGAGAGAGTTAATGTTACAGTCCAGATATACAACTTCTCTTGAAAAGTTAAATCTGTCAACAATGGCTATGGTGCCGATACTAAGACATGGCTGGATAGAGCAGATGCTTTTTCATCGATAGTCAGCCACAGCCCACATCCATCCTCATTTGCTCCTGCCGGCTGCTCTAAGGTGTTGGAGTTTGTAACCTCACATTCTTGCCCAGAATCCACCTACAACCCACCCATCTGGGGCGAGTACTCTCCCAAATCTTCAAGGCAAAAGAAGAAATAGAGATTGAGAAAATGATCTGGATAACTAAAGGGGGAAGTTTTAGTTCTTGCCAGTGTTTGGTGGACAATATGCAATGATGTCCGCATTTGGTGCAAGCTCATCACATTGCCGCCAAATCCTCCACACCTTTAATTTACGTGAAACAACTCAAGAGTTTATGGGAGTAGTTCAGATCCAGCTAGACTATGTCAAGTTCAGCTAACCTATTTGGTTATGTTAGGGTCTTTTAAAAATATCAATAGAAACTAAATGCTCATCAATAAAGGATTGGCTAAATAAAATGAGATATTGCATATGACAGAACTCTAATTTGCAGTTAAGATGAATGAACTGTAGCTCTGTTGAGATAAATTTAAACACACACACACAAAACGACGTTCCATAATGGGAGTTGGCAAAGTACCATCCACTGCCTGTTTTTGTAAATAAAGTTTTATTGGCACACATCCATTGCCATTTGTTTACATATCGTATGTGGCTGCTTTCACACACAGTGGCAGAGCTGAGTAGTTGCAACAGGGACCATATGGTCTGCAAAGCTGAAAATGTTTCTTAGCAGGCCATTTACAGAAAAATATTTGCTCTCCACTACCCTATGTTATTTGGAATACATATGTACATATATATGTATATATATACATCTATACATATGTAAATATATATGTAAATATACATATGTATATGTGTGTGTATATATGTATGTGTGTGTGTATATATATACACATATATATATATACACACACACACACACACACACAGATATTTAAGTTCATGGCAGAGGTTGACTCTAAGTGGTGGTCCAAAGTTAGAACATAAATAGCATAAAATATTCTTGATCTGAAAATTATATTTCTCTAGTTTAAAATAATACTTGGAACAAGATGAAGAAATGTTAACAGCTGTCAAATTCCAGTTAAGGATTCACAGATGTTTGTTTATTATCCTTTAACTTTTCTGTAGTTAAAATGTTTTAAATAAAAAATTATTTCATAGAACAAAAAAGTTTTAGGACTGGAACAATTACATCTACATTATGAAATTCTTAGAGTGACATTTATAATTGTATGTTGAAAATGATCTACCATAGGTATCTTCTTAAATATTCAGTGTATTATCCCCAATTTTAGTCTACATTATTTGGGAAGACAGGATTTCTTTTTCAGATTTTCTTATACTTGTATATTTCACAAATTCTCTTCTATACCTTTATAAATAGTTTCTAGGTACCACCGACAAATTATCTTAATTCAGGCACCAATTTTCTCTTGTAGTTCTGTTTCATTTGCCCTCAACACAGAAGCAACGTATAGGTTCATCCAAGAACAACAGTCAGTTATGCAACCAGTGCCTTCTAGCATGTAAATAACCCCATCTAGGAATCCAGGAAAAATAACCAGCCCTGGGTCTTGTCTCACTTACTCAAATCACATGGACAATTTATGTCCATGAATTGGAATTTCAATTTGATCTATGTGCAGGGGCCAAGGCACATTATGGGAGGGAGGAAAGGGAGCTGCCGAAGTTGAGAAGAACTGGAATTAAAGTCATGCAAAGCAGATGCCTTGACTGCTGGCTGCCAATGCGAGGCAGGTGCTGGGTGGAGCCAGGTGACTGGGAGGAGTGGGCTCCCCACCCCGGGCCAGCCTTTGGCACTTAGGGAACAGTGTTGGAGCAGCGGGATCTGGGGCCTGCTATTGCTCCATCTCCAGCTCTTTCAAGGAATTGAGTGTGGAGTCTGACAATTTCAACAGAGTATATCTTCTTCCGTATCTGAATTAGGGACTATTCTCAAACTCTTGGGCAGCCAAGTGGGCGTCTTTTGAAAACAGACTTCTGGAACTTTCCAGACTTCTTGCAAATAATCCACAGTACTTTGTTGGGGTGGAAAAACCTGAATTTCTTCCTGCTCTGTCTGGAATACATACAGTAAAGTCTTTGTGACTTGGCAGGGTGTGCCTGGCCGGGAAGACCTCTGCTCTTGGCCAGGCTGTGCGGCAATGAACTCGGTGGCCTTGGGAGATTGGAGCCCTCCAGGGGTCTCTGCCTGAGGGGCGGGGGGCTGGGACAGTCAGGAGCCCCAGCCTTTGTCCTTGGATTTCCCGCAAGTCAGATGATGTTGGACATGGTGTGTAATCACTGCAGATGTGGCCAGGTCAGCTGCCAGCTGCTGAAAGGCCTGGATGGAGAGTGACGGAGACAGGGAGAATGAGCAACTGGCTCTGAGACAGAGAGCCGGGCAGGAAGGGCCCCTTTCCCCATGTGGCTGTGGCCTCCAGCTGGGGGCCCCGATGAGGGCCTCTCCTAAGACTCTCTGCAGCCCTATAGTTCCATGACCTCACAGCCATCTAGCCTGGCTGGGAGTGTTTCCTCTTCTGGCAGCATGAAGTGTCCTTCCCCATTTCTAATCTGTCTGCTAAGTCCTCAGGCCCCAGATTTCCACACCATCCCCCAGACCCATCACAGCCACCTGCCCAGTCCCCCCAGAGAAGTCTTCAGAAGGGACTCAGGTCAGATATAAGCCTGGGCTGTCGTCCTGCCTGCCACCAGCTCAGTGACTTCAACCGGTACTCAACTTCTCCAAAGCACACGTTCATTGCCCAGAACAGGGATGATCACAGTCACCACCTTGTAGGGATGTGACAAAGACTCAGAGTTCGCTGGCCTGTAGCACTCAACCTCGGACACCTCCGAGGCCAGCGAAGGTTCCTGTCCTTCTCTGCTGGGGAGAGGTGCTTTTGCTGGTGTGCTCTGTGGACCTCTGCAGAGCCCCCCCTTAGCCTCTGCCCTTCTTTCAACCTGGGAGGCTGCCAGACGCAGGCAAGGCCAGGGTCCAGGCCCTCCCTGCCGACCACAGCTAATAGGGGTGGGTTCTAACACTACTGCCTAGCTGGGGGCCCCGACAGGGGCATGGCTCCCTCCTCCCTCCCCTAGCCTCGTAGAGAGTTCCCTTTTCACTCAGGCACCCTCTCTTGCATGCCCCACATGGCTCTGCTCACTTGTGCATGGAGCCTTCCTCTGTGCTGGCACTGTCCTAAGGGCTGGGAAATGGCATTGGCCAAGGAGGCTGGGAGGTCAAGGAAGAGACATCTAGGGGGAGGCCCACAGCAGGAATGGAAAGGACATGCAGGTGGGGGTTAGGGCCTCAGCTGAAGTCGCACAAGACAGTGTGGGGGTGACTAGACCGTACTACAGGTAGGCTCCTCAGGGAGGCTGCCCTGGGACAACGGGGTGTGGGGGCTGAAACCTGGCTGGGCAGAAGGAGGCACGTGGCCAGGAGAGGAGGACATGGGTTTTGGGCCTGGAGAACAGCTGCTGCAAAGGCCCAGTGGCAAGTTGGAGATGGGGAGAGGGCATGGGCAGGCCCAGGTCAGGGGGTCCCTGAATTTATTGGGAGGAGTCAGGATCCAACACTAAGCGCCCAGCCCCAGCGTGTTAGGGGTTGTGGGAAGGTCTGATTTCCACTTTAGAAAGCTCACCCCACCCCTCACTGGGTGGAGGATGACCTTTAGTGGGAGGGGGAGAGTAAGAGGGGAGAGAGGGTGATGCCTTGGTTGGGGTGGGAGCCCTGGAAAGAAGCCCAAGCCCAGGAACGAGTCTGCGCTCAGTCCCTCCTGCCCTTTACTATGGGAGAGTTTTCTCATTTCAGCTCAGGCAAAATTAAACTAATTTAGCTTCATGGAACGTGAGAATTAATGGATGCCCCAATGACCCCAAAGTGGCTGAAATAAGAATCAAAAAGCCCTCTGCACCCAGGGGATGATAGAAGATGCTTCTGGGCTCCAACCTGCTCAGTCACAGCTGGGTTGTAATACAATGAACACATTTGGGAAGTCCTTTGTATTTCACTTCCTCAAAACAAAACAATGGAATGTGCCACCCCAGTTCCTATTGAAAGGCACGTGGGCCCCCAGAGCTGCTCTGGATACCTAGGACTGTATTATCAGGATTTCTCAGAAATCTTTTCCAAACACAGCTGCCGCTCTTTAGGGACTGGTTGATCTTAATTAAATTATTGAGAATTACTTTAAGATTCATGTTTTTCCTCATGTTACTGAAAAGTAATCATTGTAATAATGAAGACCGCATGTGTCCTGGATCTAATTATTAAATCATTCTATGGTCATATCACTATTATGGTCAAGCACTATTAGTTGCTTTAGTGAAAGGGTCATATGAAAAAAGTCAAAAGTCAGGGCATTCTTTTGCATTTTGACATTTTCTATCAATACAATTCGCTCCAGCCTGAGACACGGCAGAACGGGATGTGAGCTGGCCTGGTGGGGACTCTGCTTTGGTATTCCTCGTGGTTGGGCCCAGAGGAGGGTGAGCAGTGTCCCTGACTGATGCCACACGTATCACTGCTGGACTGGGGCTGGGACTGGGCACCAGAGCCAGGGTCTCAGGCACTGGCAAGAGGGAGCTGCTGGGTCTTTCCTTTCACTGGGCCCTTCCTTTTGCTGGGTCCTTCCTTTCGCTGGGCCTTCTCCTTGAATCCATTGGCTCCCGTAGGTACTCCTGTCTGGCCTTCTGCTTTCCCTAAAGTCCTCAAAAAGTGTTTGGGCTCTGAAAGATAGAAACAAAACAGCAAAAGTAGAATGAGCAAATGTTTGATTACACACCTAGAAGTTTCGATGACTTCAAGTATAGTAAACTGTAAGTCACTTTCCTCATAATAAAGTTTGTCATCAGAACAAAATGAGCAAAACAGATGTATCTTAAAATGCAAACTAAAACATTATAAGAAAATGGTAAGGACAAATTACAGTAATTCGTGACTTTGCGTGTGAGTAAAATCCTGAATAATTGAGAAAGCAAGATGATCAAAATCTTTTCAAAGACTCTTGCAGCAAAAAAAATCTCCTGTGACCTGGTACGTGTTGCAGGGCTCAGTGTAGCCAAGCCCGGGAGACCCTGCAACACCTGTTGTGGGGGACGCGCGCTCTGGGGCACGTAGTACTTGCTCAGTAATTCCTCCCAGAGGGCACTGCTGATGAAGTCCTGGTTTTCTCCCTGGAAACAGTGGATCGTCAGGCTCCAGACAGAGGGAACTTAATTTGATTTTGTCCCCTGAGTTAGTACTGATTAAGGCTGTCATAAAGCGAATTGGCTGAGTTGGGGCCCATTTCAGGAGGAGCTGGAGTTCCTCTGCAACCCGTTATGGTTCCGAGGGCCCCAGGCAGTGGAGTCTGCAGCAATGGAAGAGGGAAGATGGGCATGCAGTGTGAAGCCAGCTGCAGGCGAGAGGCAGAGTCTCAGGGTTTGGGGGTGTGTGTGAGCCTCCGGGGTTGCAGCTGGGCCTTGCCCTTTGCTCAGACCAATGCGTCCCTCATTCACTCTATTGCCATGCATTCAAAGAGTGGGTGCCATGGCTCCCGGCAAACATGTGGCTCAGGGCTCAGCCAGATATGCCTGGGTGTCCACGCTGGTGCCCCATGTGCGAGCTGTGTGACCCTGCCTCCCATCTCCGAGAATCATCATCTCTCTGGTTGCTGTGAGGAACTAAATGTGTGCCGAACACCTAGAAGCGTGTCCCGCACACCTTCTCTGACAGGGCATGTCAGTGGATGTGGCAGTGCCCTCTTGCTTGTTTCCCGTCCCCTCTGCTGGGGGACACGGGCTTAGTCCATTACCTTTGCCAGCATGTTTCCAGCACTCCGCAAAGAGTGTGGTGCAGAGTAACCTCTCAGAGGTGGTTTGCAGAAGGAGCACACCAACCCTCGGCTCACGTGACTCCCACTTCCCAGCTCAGGATGGTGAAGGCAAGCTGGGAGCAGGACCAGAGCTGCAGGAGGTGTGCACGGAGAGAAGCTTCTGGGAAGGGAGGCCGAAGTGAGGCTGGGCCGGTGAAAATGAGACCACGTCACTCAACCTCTGCCATGCTGGGGCCTGGGGAAAAGGATGCCTGCAGCTTTACGGAGGACGGGAGGGAGCTGCCTGTGGCTGTGCAAGGGCCCTTGGGACTGCAGAGCTGGAGAAACGTGAGGAGCTTTGTCAAAGGTGTGTTGGCCTATTGCCATCAGATTACTTTGATTGCAAGTAATGGAAAACCAAACTCAAGTTGACTTAAACAGTTAAGGGAAGTTATTGGTTCCTGTAAGGCCTGAAAAGTCCCAGGGTGGATCTAACTTGAGTTTAACTATATCCAGGGACATACAAGAGTGGCACCAAGGCTTTCTTTCCATCCTCTTGTTCAACCTCTTACAAAGTCAGCCTTGGCATCTGCATGTTGTCCCAACATTTGTCACCTGCAAATGGCTCTCTCTACTGCACAGGACATCATAGGAAAATCCCAGAGCAGGAGGGATGGGACTGAGTCCCAGTGCTGAGACTTTGGGGAGGGACAGGCTACTTCTTTGTGATTACTCAAAAGGCGAGGAGGGGCGATGACATAAGTGATTTCTAAACCATGTTTCCTGGAGCTCAGGGTCGTCCCAGAGGAGGGGCTGAAGTGGAAGGGAAGGAAATGGGTGAGCTCCTGATTCACTCTGAAGGGTTCCTCTTTTATCGTCTTCCATGAAGGAGTTCAGACAAAGGCTCAGGAGCAAGCCTGAAACTCACCAAACCAGCTGGTCCTAAGCACCTTTTACTTTGAGTGCTGACTGTATGCTTTGTTGAGTTTATTAGTGGCTTTATAGCGACCCAGGAAGTGGATGCTATTACAACCCTCCTTTTACCATGTGAAAGCAGAGGCTCCGTTGAAAAAAAAAAGTCTGACTCCAAAGCCTGTGGGTCAAACCCACCTCTCCACCGACCCATCTTCTGCACACCCCCACCCTTTTAAACACAGATGCAGGAATGCACACAGTAGGTGTTCAGTAAGTGCTTCTTGACTGAATGACTGTAGGTCTGCCCGGGGCCACGCTCATGCTCCTTCTACACTTTGCATTTCTCTCAAGTAGGACAATGTTTAGCATTCCTCCAAAGAACACTGCTGTCGTCTTTGGAGTTAAGAAGTTCAGTTCTTCCCTGCTTTTGTAATTAGAGGATGACCCCTAGGTTCATTTTCCAGAAATTCTTTGGAATTGAGAGAGATCAAACCATGAAGGAACGCTGAAGAGTCTTAGAATTGGTTTCTTTCCGTCTGTGTCCCACCTCTTGCAATCCCCTAGTTATTATTAAGCACTGTAATTCCTGCATCTATAGGAGCTCTTTCCCTAATTAGTAAATAGATATGCCTGACTACAGACACTTGTCTTGGCTGACACATTTATTCATTCACTCACTCATTCCTTCACTCATTCATTCACCCACTCATTAATACATGCATTCACTCAGTCATCCATTTATTCACCCATTAATATATTCACTCACTCATTCACTCACTCGTTCGTAGACATTCATTCTCTCAATATATTCATTCTCTCATTCACGTATTCATTTTTTCATTCACTTATTCATTCACTCATTCATTCCTTCACCGTCCATTCATCCATTCATTCATTTATCCATTAATTTATTCACTCATTCACTCACTCACTCATTAATATTCATTCTCTCACCCAGACATTCATTCATTCACTTATTCAGACATTCAGTCACTGCCTCATGTATTCAGGTATTTATAGAATAGCTCCACGTGTTCATTACAGTTCTGGGCTCTGTAGGACATGATGTTGAACAAGGTAGGTCCCTGTTGTCATGGAACTAACTGACCGCAGGGGGCGCTGGACCTGCAGACAAATAAATAATGCTAAGGGTGGCACCGGCAGAGGGCGAGGGGTGCCCAGGCAGTAGTTCCAGCAGGACCTGCCTTTCTGGGCATCACAGGAAGAGATGGCCCTGTGGGGGAAGGGAGTCACTAAGACAAGAGGAGTGAGGCTGGAGGGAAGGGAGAGAAGGGTTCCAGGCAGAGGCTACAGCAGGCACAAAGGGCTGCTGGATGTGGGTTCCAGAAATGGAAAGCAGCCGTGAAGTGGGAACACGAGAGGGAGCCAAGGGAGCGCAGGGTCCTTGCCGGAGCATCAGGGATGTGGCATCGCGAGCCGTCTCCCATCACTTCCCTCATTCTTGAATGTGGAAGTCTTGGCCAAACCCTCCCTGCATTCCTGAGAGCTGCAAGCACTGGAGGAGCTGAAGTCAGGTCACCTCCCTCAGGAATGCTGCCAAGAGCAGGAGCACCACCCTGGGGAAAGGAGGCACCCACCTGGGCACCACTTGGGGGGCCCAGGCCCCCATCATGTCCCAACAGCCCCGCAGACCCGTCCCTTTGGGAAAGCAATGGTTTGGCAAAGAAGAATGTCAACAGCATAGCCCAGGAAGATTCTGGAGATACCTAGAGAAAAGCAGCATGGAGGTAGGGGGCACCTGTTTCTCAAAGCCAGGGGGTACCGAATGTTATGGTAGAAGCCCCTGGAAGCCACAGATTGAGGCACAAAAGCAAAAGTGAGATGAACTCAGTGCTGTCCAGACTCTCCTGCCCCCCACCCACAACCCCCAGGGCACTCAGTGGAGACAGCCCCCTGCAGGTCCTTGAAAACCAAGGGGCGGCTTAATAAGTAGGTTGATTTGCATTTAATAGGGGCACAGATTGCAGCAACTACTAACCATGGCAACAAGCAATTATATTCAGCTGAAATTAAAAATGAAAGTAAAAGAAGGAACACCTAAGAAATTCAGCCAGTTCCTTCTTGGTCATGGGGATAGAGGGAGGATGACAGACAGAGCTCTGGCTCACAAGAACTCACACCTGGTTGAATTCGAGGCTGTCACTGTCCTGAAATTCTTAGCAATATTGGACAACAGGGCCACGTTTTCACCATGCTGGGCCCCAGACATGATGCAGCTGGACCCGAATTCAGAATCTGGCTGCCACCCCTGGTTTGTGCCTCCATGAAAATGTCCCTCCTTCTGTCATACAAGTGTATTCCATCCTATTTCTCAGATGATTATGTGGAAGCATTTTGTTTCTTAATTATTTACCCAGCCTTTTAAAGTAAGGTATACCATGTGACCAGCAAAGTTTACAAATCAGCCTCCTGAGTAGCTGGGACTACAGGTGCCTACCACCACATCAGACTAATTTTTGTATTTTTAGTTGAGATGGCGTTTCACCATCTTGGCCAGGCTGGTTTCAAACTCCTGGCTTCAGGTGATCCACCTGACTTGGCCTCCCAAAGTGCTTGGATTATGGCGTGAGCCACCATGCCTGGCTAAGATTTTCTTATATAGTTTCCCAACTACCCTTGTGAGTTGTTCAGGCCCCTGGGAATCTGGAAAATCTTAAGGGGAGGAATAAAACATAGAATTTCAAGTAATTCTTACTATGGCAAAACCAACCAAGATGTTCTGAGTCTTTCAAGTAATGTAAGATATAATTCCATTTTGGAGGTGCATTTCTGCAATGAGATCCTTGGGTCTTTTAGGCAGTGCTTTCAGGGATCTGGAATCATATATTTTGAGATGATAGATTATCTTAAATTATCTTAATTGTTTCATTAACGTGAACTTGATATAAAGTAGCCTCTTGAAGTGCCTTGTAAGGAGGAAAAAGAGATTAATAACCTAATCAAGCATGTGGAAACAACTGACATGCCTCATGCAGAGAGTACTCTAAAAATTTCATTTAAAAATGTAATGATATTGATTGGAAAGATGGATTCCTTTGTTTCAGAGAGCAGGTCTTATAGTTCAAGAGCATTTAGCTGAATTGATAGAATTATATTTAAAATGCTATCTTCTTAATTATATCAAAATGTGATTTTCAGGCTTTTACTGCAGAAGGAATTGGGTTTCTGGAGGCTTCCGCCCTTTTAATGTTGATTCGGGGTGACCACTGGTATTCTTTGGAACAAGAAACACAAACATCAAAGGATTTATAGTTATGGTATTTTAGTTCAGAGCCAACCTTGTGGTAGGGAAGGTGGCTGTGACCTTTGTAGGTGGGGGTGCAGGCATGAGGGGATAAGGAGGGGTGCTCTGCTGAGGCTCCTTGAGGAATGCGCCCCCACTCTGGGTCCTCAGTGACCTCGGCCTTCCTCCCTGGATGATGCCTTTCCTTTCTGGAGTGAGACCTTGGCATATTTTTTAAAATCTTCTTGGCAGTGTCAGATTTTCATTATTTGAGGGAGGTTGCATTTTTGGAAACAAGTCATTTGGAGCTAAGACTAGGTCATGATAAGCAGGGAAATAACACTGTGAGATAATATTCCGGACAACGAGTCAAGTCCCCAAAGCTGAGGCTGATCCCCTTGCATGGCTTCAAAAGCCTCTGGACTTTCATCCTGAGGGTCCCCTTCCTCTGGGCCATGCACTCATGAAGATGTTCAAGCACCTTGTTGCAAATAGCTGCATAAACAAGCAAACAAACTAGAAAACCACCTACATGCCTCGGACTGGGCCTTTTGGAGGCTCCTGCCACCTGCGCCTCACAGATCGTCACTACAAAGACATTGAGACATATGAAAATGTTTCCGAGAGAATGTGGGGAGGGGGAGTCCCAAGAATCAAACTGTAAGTACACACTACAGCTGCAAAAATAAAAACATCTGCTGTGTCAGGGTGATGGGGCTAGGGGACTTTTCTCCTTGTTTTCACCTAAAACTGTGTCTTAATGAAAACTAAACTCCAAAGAACAAAGAGAAGCACATAAAAAGGTTCTATAAAAAGCAGGCTCCTATGCAATGTATTTCTGAAGGAGCAGTGACAAGGTCTGTACTGCGACGCTGTCTTTAGAATATGTCATAATCTTGCAAAGTAACCTTGGCTGGAGAAGACAGTGTGTGTTTGGAAGCATATGCTTTATTACATACTTACTAACGGTAATAAACAGCATTTGTGAAGTTTACAGAAAATGTTCCTGCAAAATAACTCACCCTGTTCAATGCAACCCAGAGAGGCTATTGCTTCTATCTCTACATGGCAGTGGGGGCAAGGGATGCCGGGAATGCCCTAGGTGATGTTATTGAGGGTTCAACAGGATGGGACTCCAAGTAAGCAGCCTGTCTCCCCATCTGAGGCCTCATCAGAGGCAAAGGACTTGAGAAGATACTGGTCTGTTCTGTCCTCTGAGACAGGGAGGCTCTCTTGTGCGCACTCACCTCCTCCCCCACCGCCATAGGTTTCCCAATTTTCTTCAAACTTGGTTTCACGCAATCCCCATGGCATCCCTCAAAATGCCTGCTGACTATTTTACCTGATTACCCCTTGCAGGTAGGAGATGAAATCTCAATTTGAGGACAGGAGATCACAAACTGAAATTCCTACAGGAGTCAGAGCTAGGTATGAGGGTCCCTGTTCTCATATTAAACACATAGGATTCCTCTTTACTCTCTCATAGAAAAATCTATTCCCTAAGTTTTTACTCAACACATGAAGCTCTTTTGATTTATCTGTTCCCATTATTTACAGAGCCTGAGATAAAGGGGAGATATTCATCCAATTTAAGAAAAGCACCATACAACCAACTGATAATTGGCAAGAAAAATAGACTCAGGGAAACAATACGGAATGGTGGGGACTGTGGCAAATTTGGAGTGTTCACATTTTATCCAAAGGGAACTCAGTTACAACTGATAGCTGCCATGTGAAAAAACAGACCCCATGTTGTTATGTCTTCCTATTTTCAAGAAAAAGCTGGAGGCCCCAATATGACAAATTTCCAAATTTTAAAGTATTTTGAAAGAGTCTCATTTTGAAGAATTTTAAGAAATTATATCAGTTAAGTGTCTTGGTTTGGGTTTCCCCATAAACAGGCCTCGAGGCAAGGACTCAAAGGCAAATAGTCTATTTGGGAGATGATCTTAGGAAATACCCCTGGGAGAGTGGTAAGGGAGAGTCGGGGAGGAGGAGAATAACAGATATGCTCTTGAACAGGTAACTTCTTTGGCAGCCAAAGTTCAGATTGCTCAGAGATGGTGTAGAACAGTGCTTTCCAAATGGTCTGTGGTGAAAGATTTGCTTCTCTTGCCAGGCCACGGGGGATTGACATTTTTATAAAATAAAAACGGGAACAAAGGCATAGAAAATATAAGCCCCATTTAAAAATTATTAATTTGCTTCAACAGTTGTAAGTTAATGTTCCAAACTGCTGTAAAACTTTCTAAATGCTGATGCTCAATTTCAGTACTTAGCCCTTCACAGGCTGGTAACAAACAGCTGAGAAAACCAGGCCACACGGACGCGGGAACCAGGCTTGGAGGAGTGGGGCTGCTGCAGGGAGCTCAGGCAGGAGGAACCGGGGTATGTATCCACCCTGTCTGCCTGCACTTGATCCGGGGCTGTTTCCAGGGGCACTGACTCTCCAGCATTCCATGTGTCCTAGGTAGGCCAGGTGTTTCTGCAGCCAAACAGCCCCGCGGTTGAGAGTTACAGAGAATGCTGGAAGCAGCCTTTCGGGGTAGAGGTGAGTGCTGAGGGAATGTGGACGGGACAGCAACAGCAGCTCCTACCTGAGAGTCTTGCTTCATCTCAGCCCCGTCACCATGGTTCTCAAAGTGTGGCACCTGGGCTGGTAGTGCCAGCATCACCTGGGAACTTGTTTAGAAATGCAAGTTCACAGGCCCCACTCCAGACCTACCAAAGCAGAAACTCTGAGGGTGGAGCCCAACCGTGTGGATTTTGACAAGCCTCCCAGAGAATTCTAGCATATGCTCAAGTTTGAGAACCACAGCTCGACTGCATTTTAAAGCAATGATGCCAAGGAGAAATATCCTTATTCTTACATACCACACGTGACCTCACTAGCATTGGCTCCTTTCGACAGGCTCGAAGTGAACTCATTTTTATGAGTTGCATTATTTAAATAAATGTGAAGTTTAAACTGTATATTTCCTGTCCCTAAACCATGCCAATAAGTCCAGTGCATACAAATCACTTTAAAATCCACCCATGAAGATCTGCACTCAGCAACATTACTAGAATCACTCCTCTGTTAGACATCAATAGTGGCAGAGGATAAACTCTCTTCTGCAATGCGACACCTTCTTTACTAATAGATCATCAAGCTGTCTGAAACAGAGTTTCACTGATTAAACAGGAAATGCCATCTGTAGAATCTGGTATCCTTCCAGGGTCTGCAAAGGATGGGACCCAGACAAAAATTAAAAAGCCTTTCCTTTGCTCAACTTTTAAAACAATTATTCTTATTTTTCAAGGCATTTTCATATAAATAATCTAAAGAGAGCCTGGTCATTACCCTGTGAAACAGGCCAGATAACAGGAGGGATATTCTGGGGACAAGGAATATTCTGGGGACAAGCAATCGGCAGCAGATGAGGAGGACTTGCCGGGTGTGTGTGCTTGCTGAGGGTGGGGTCCCACCTCCCCACCTCCCCACCCTCTCCATCTCCTCACCTCCCGCTTCCCAACCTGGTGTGGTTTATTTCCTTTAACAAGAACCAGAAGTTGGGTGGTTTTTTCCAAACAGCCGCTCTGACACCCCCAGAAAGGCTGGGAAACTTGGAGGTTCTGTTTAGCTTTCTGTCCCCACTGTCGTGAAACAGCCCCCAGTGAATGAAATTCTGTGCACAGCTTCACCACCCAGGGGAGGGTCACCCGCTTTGGGCCTCACCTCCCAGGTGGTCAGGGTTTTGTTGATACCTTGGTGTCGCCAATGGGTCTGATGAAGACAGAAGGTTTTAATTAAGCAGATAATTGGTCCTGAGAATAGAAATGCAAACGGAAGCACAACAAATGCGCTTTGCTATTTGCAGACATTTGTCAAGTTTAAGTGAATGGCCCACATTAATTTGAAGGTTTAATTTCTTGGCATTTGTGGCTGTTTCTGTTAAAGTGGTTCTCATCTGGAGTGATTTTGTCCCCTTCCCCCGCCCCTCCCCCCACTGCGGGGACATTGGGGAAAATGACTGGGGACGTTTTTGGTTGTCACAACCAGGAGTGGGGGTGTTGCTGGCATTGAGTGGGTAGAGGTCAGGGACGCTGCTATATATCCCGCAATGCCACAGAGAATGATCTGACCTAGGCTAGGAAATGCTGCCCTATGGCTTTAAGCCAGTACCATCTTTTATCTTCAATCATAATAAACAAAACATACTAGAAAAATAGAAGAAGTCGGGGGAGGGGTTCTTAGCATTAAAAGTACAGATTTCCTGATAAGTGAGGCTGGATGTCTTGGTTTTGTTCTTCTTTGCCCGAGGAAGGGTTATACATGCTGAGACCTCACTAGTTAGTACCTTTTCGGGTCATTTTAGGCAACTAACCAAGCAATTTATGTTGGTAATGAAAGTCTGAACCCTCACCTTAGGTGAACTGAATGGAAATACAGATCAGGCGTGCACAGGCTCTTCCTGCTCCGGCCGGCCGCTGGCCTGGAGAATATGCTAACCCTTCTCACTTGAACAGTTCCGCTGCCTTCGATAGATTTTTATTGAGCATCTACCCTGTTAGCTACCGTAGAGCTACTGTTAGTTTGTGGGGAACGGGGAAAGAAGAGGTTCAGGCCAAGTACAAAGTCAACTGTAAGAAGGAGACCAGCGAGGAGCTGAGGCGAGAAAGGGAGAGACAGGGTTGGGAAGGTCTTTCGTGAGCCCTAGAGAAAATTCTCTGAAGTCACGTGTGGTGGAAAGTTTACTGGAATTCAGAATTGGGTCTATTTTATTTCCTCCTTTCTACTCCTTCGTCCTTCTACCTGCTTTCCCAAACACCGGCACCAAAAAGAAAACAAAAGTTTCTGATGCACGAGCTCCCTCGAGCCCAGCGTCGGGTCTTCCAGTTTCTTAATTGGAGACATAAACGCAATCATGCCTGCCTCCTGTAGACATGAATATATTTTGGTGAACTATTTGAAGATGCCCGGGAAGACGCAATTATTTGCAGCCGAAATGGACCATAGCAGACTCACCTCATGAAACACATCTCATCTGCCCCCTCTCCTAATCGGATTTGCAGGCACTAACTTTATTAGTGTGAAAATGGAACCCCAGTGCCTGGTGAGGGATATACAATAATGTTAATAATATTTACAATGTCTAGAGTACCTTCCTTCGGTCTGGTGGTTGGGAAAGGGGTTGGGGTGGTTCTAACATAAGCCTCACAACAGAAGCCTGGGTCCCAGGAAGAACAGATGCCCTGAGACAGAGAGGGACTCTCCTGAGAGTCCGTGAAGGAATGATGTTTTTCCTGGCACTGGGCAGACCCAATAACTCCTCCTTCCAAGCATGTGGCTGGGACAGCCCTGTTTCCCAGGGAACTGGTGTGGCGGTTTTTGACCTGATAGTAGTGACTTGGTTTCAGTTGTTTCCTGAATGTTTTTATAGAAACAATCAATGTATTTCCAGTGCGGTGTTCTATCTTAACCCACAAAACGGAGGTGAGGCTCAGCCTGGAGTGATTCCATTAAATTGGATGGGCACAAGATACAGGCCAATTTGGTTACCATCCTAGAAGGGATTTCATCTAGCGTCAGCTAAACAGGAAATTGGAATTTCTTTCCTCTCAAATGATTCATTATCGATATAATATCTTGATAAAACAGACAAGGGGTCAATATTCAAGCTCGGTAATTAAACAGAAAAGGAACAGCTTAGTGCAACGGTTGAGCATGATAATAGAGTCTGACATATAATGACATATAAATGAAGGGAAGGGGAGTGGGGATGACAAGGTAGATGAGACATTAGACAGCTGGCCCTGAGCTTGTCGCTTTCCAGTTGGTGCAGAATGGGGCTTTGTTCAGGCAAAAAGGCTTTTGTTGGCTGGGGCCACTGTTGGAGCCTTTGACAGGCGGCCCAGGCAATTTCATTTATCCGGATTATAAGACAATTAAATGAGAATGAAATGTTTGTGCATTTCCATTTCTTTTAATACTGGCAAATGTGAAGTTTCCTAAGAAGCTTGCCTGGAAAAAGAAATTCATCTCAGCTTTCAAAGAGGGAGGGGAGGAGAAACGCTAGTAAAATTCCTCCTGTGACTTTGGGGGCTCTAAGAGGAAGAAGGAATTCCAGGAAGATAGAAAGAAAAAAAAAACTCAGCTCCAGCTGTCATCTTCACCATGCTTATCTCTTGCCTGATTATAAGATTGAGAAGATGTTGCCCTAGGCAGTGAAGGGCTTGGTTTAAGAAAGAGCTGTAAGGATGCTAAGTTTACCTAAATAATAGGCTTTATCAAATACCTATGGAGCTGGTGAGCTGTCATTCTGGGAGCTGGTTTTCCAGCAATCTGAACTGTCTTGTGCCTTCCAGCATGCCTGCTCTGTACTCAAACAGCCAACCTGGAGATTAGGGGCTCCCGTGAAGGGATTCATTGCAGGTACCCAACATGTTTGTAGCTAGAGCCCAATTTTATGGGTCTTCTGGTTGTCAGGTTTTGCTCTCATTTTCCCTTTCCTCTTCAGAGATAATCACACAAACAATTTCATTTGTCTAGCAGGTTTAACAGCCCTGAACACCCATATATGGTCATCTCAGTGCTCTTTATCTCAGAGTCAGGAGAATTTTCTACCTCTTGACATTCCTATCTTCCCGAATACCCTGGCAACTCCTGTTCTCCGTGCCACCCAGCACCCCTGCCACAACTTCCAACAGATGGTTGTTTCTTCCTATACCTGACTCCTGACCCCAACTGTCTAGCCAGGTCCTTTTCCCCTTTCAGAGTTGGAAAGTACCTGTGCCTTCAATTTCCCAAGCCCTGAGCACGTTAATCTGCTGCTCCAGACATGCTTGTTGAATTTTAGGTCGCCAGCACAGAGTGCAATGGCAAGACTCAGGTGTCAGACATCCAAAGAGGGGCAGGGGCTGCGAGAACCTGGCATGGCACAGCACAATGAAAATATCGAGTGCCAGTCGGGTTTCCCAACCTAGGCACCTGCTTCACCAAAAGCTAATTATTTTATTGGTTTTCTTGGCAAACCAGTAAATGTGGCAAAAACAGTAAAGCTGCAGGAAGCACTTCCATTCTTCTGTTGTATCAGGGTTCAAATTGATACACAGAAACCTGAAACCTCACCAAGACTCTCTCCTTCTTAGATGGGGATGAGTCTGATAAATGGAGTCCTGGTCAAAGTCTGGCTTACCATCACCCACTGGACCCAGAGACTCTCCAGGGCCAGTTCCCCTGGTCTTAGTGCGTATTTTGGACTGCCATGACCAGCAGGTGGAGCCATCCCACATGAGCTCTGTGTTCTGTGAAGTAGGAGCCTGCTTAGTGGGGAAGGTGGGCCCTCTGCAGCTTCAGCCCCTCTGGTCCAGATATCACATCTCAGGAAGGGGGTGGTGATGAGTACCACCCTTAAAAATCTCAAAGATTCAGGGATGAGGGTCACCTTCATACCTCTGTTTGCTTCACCCATCTAGCCCCTGCAGAAATGGAGTGCGCCCTGCAGGATGACCATTGACCACCATAAGCTTGCCCGGGTAGTATAGTATCCCTGATCAGTTTATGTTTCTGGTGTGTCATTCTTGCTAGAACAAATGAATTTGGCCTTAGGTACATGGTCTGCAGTCACTGATGGAGCCACTGAGTTATTTTCAATCCTAATTAGAAAAGAAGACCAGAAATAGTCTGCATTATTCTGGGATGGACAACAGTATCCCCTTATAGTTTTACCATAAGTTTGGCAGTTAACTATCGCACCCTCCATCATAATAAAATCCAGATCACCAGGACATCCCTAGACTATCACCTTGATCTATTGCACTGATGACATTATCTTGATCAGGCCAAAAAAGCAGACGGTGGCAACTGACCTGCTGCAGCCCTTGGAAAGACATGCTTCAGAGGGTTGGAGATAAACCTTATGAAGATTCAGGGGCCTATTATATCCCTAAAACTTTTGGTGGTCAGAGGCATGCCAAGACATTCTCTTCAAAGTAAAAGACAGAGAATAGCATCTCCGTCTGCACCTAGTAAGAACTGATTCTGCTGGGCACGGCGGCTCACACCTGTAATTTCAGCACTTTGGGAAGTTGATGGGGCAGATCACCTGAGGTCAGGAGTTTGAGACCAGCCTGGCCAATACGGTGAAACCCTATCGCTTCTAAAAATACAAAAATTAGCCAGGCACGGTGGTGGGCACCTATAATCCCAGCTACTTGGGTGGCTGAGGCAGGAGAATCGCTTGAACCCATGAGGCAGAGGTTGCAGTGAGCCAAGATCATGCTGTTGCACTCCAGCCTGGGCAACAGAGCAAGACTCCATCTCAAAAACAAAGAAAGAAAAAAGAACCGATTCCTGGTGTGCCTTGGTAGAGATGGAATGCGCAACCACGGGACACCGTGTGGCTAGAGGTCACGCCTGCCCATCCCAGAGTGTCTTGTCCTCCCTGAGTCATGAGGTTGGGTGAGCCCAGCAATGGTCCATCGTATAATGGAGGTGTCACAGGATGTAGTGCAAGCATGACCAGAGGCTACCAGCCAGCCACACAAGCAGGCAGCTCAGACCCCCTTGCCGCTGCCTCTGCTGTGCCACTTCCATCTTATAATGGAGGTCCCCTAAATCCCCCTTCAAGGGAGGACTTGCTGCCTGACTGCCGGCAGGGTGGTCAGTAGACAGCCTTGAGCTGACATTTCCTCCAGGGTCTGTGTCAGCTGCGGAGAGCTGCACCCTCTACTTTCTCCTTTCCAGGGCCAATGACATGAAGTGACTAGGTGAGGCCTGGCCATGGCAGACTGATGAGGATGATGAAGACCACCCTGACCACAATGCTGTGTCTCATGCACTTTGCTGGAGGCACCAGGGTTTTTGGGGCCTGCACCTGGATCATAGTTCTCTCTTCCCTTTGCCCAAGGCTGCCACCACCCTCCTCTTTTAACAAGTGCTGATCTCATATAATTATCTCCCACTTCACATTTCTTTTCAGCATCTGCTTCTGGAAAACAACCTTCCCAGAGACCCAGCAATAGATCAGTGATGTAAATCTCCCCAAATGTTCTCCTTGCTCAAATAACAGGTCTGTGTAGATGAATCGTTTGGTGAGATGGTTTCATTTCCAGGCTAGTAGTGGCTCTGCCATCTGCAATACTTGGGTTCCAAGGGCATCCTGCTCATTTCTCTGCCAGCCCATGGGGGTAGGGGTGGAGAAAGTGGAAAGGAGACACATCTGCTTCTTAAATGCTTTAGCCTCAAAGTGACACACTTCATGGGGCCACATCTGCTGCACAGGGGGTGGGTGGGACAGCCCCAGCTAGGTGCCACCTGCTGCCCACATGGTCTCCCCTTGGTCTCATGTGGGTCCTGGCAGAAGCTGACATTGATGCTAGCAAGTGAATGTTAGCTGTTTGTTTGGAGGACGATCCCAGGAAACATTACGAGAGGATGGAGAATGACACAGGGAGGGAGGAGACCCTAATAAGTGTGTTTTCAAGCAAGTTGCCACCTTGTCCAAGCAGAGTTCACACCAGTATAACTCGGGGAGGAGGCAGGGTGGATCAGCCATGAAGTCAGCCTCCCAGGAAGGAGGAACCCACATCACCCACTGACCCTCTGCTCACGGTCACTTGAGGCTGACCCTGGGGGTATCAACTCTCTGGTCCTTTGGGTGTCCCTGTATGGAGAGCGGCAGTGACTCAGCGGGCAGCCCTCGGCCTGTGAGGGCAAGTGGAAGGAGGAAACACTACATCTGCTTCACAGTGTGGAAGGGAAGATAAATTTTGGTGGACAGAGCCCAATATTATCTGGTAGAGATGGAATGCCCAACCGTGGGACACCATGTAACTAGAGGTCATGCCGTCCATCCTGGAGTATGTCCTGTCCTCACTGAGTCATGAGGTTGAGTGGGCCCAGCAATGGTCCATCATAAAATGGAAGTGGCACAGGGTTAATATTGTGACTTAATATTGTTCTTCGAAGTTACTTTAAGAAGGATTTACTTTTTGAAGTATTTGGGCTCCTTCCTTCCCTCCCTCCCTCCCTTACTTCCTTTCTTCTTCCTTCCTCCCTCACTACTTCCTTCCTTCCTTTCTTCCCCACCTTTTTCCTCCTTCCCTTTCTCCCCACTCCTGCCCTCCCTCCCTTGCCCTCCCCTTCTCCTCCCCCTTCCCCTCCTCCCTCCCTCCTTTCTTCCTTCCCTTCCCACTTTCTTCCTTCCCTCCCTCCCTCCCTTCTTTCCTTCCTTCCTTCCATAGCACTATGTTCCAGGTACTGTGCTAGCCACCCAGATTGCAGCAGTGAACCAGCCTAGGAAATTCCTGTTTGGTACAGAATGACAGAAGAGTTAGGTTGAAGCCAATGGTAAATTCCATAGAACTGAGGAGATACCCATGACCTCCCCATGAATTTTTTAAACACACATTTTATTTGTAAACAAGGCATCTCCAAATATTGTTTTTCGTTGTTGTTATTCAGAAAAAATGCACACGTGCCAGTGGAAATTATCTCTGTGTTCACGTATGTCTGTGTGCATGTGCCTGTGCCTGTGTGTGTGCCCATGTGTGTGTCTGCAGTGTGGTGACCACTCTGTGGTTCTGGGGAGCCCCGTACATCAGAGAGTTGCTGGAGAAGTGGTTCGCTTTGCCTTTGAAGAGACCTTCTGCCTCTCGAATGCAAACACAGCCTATCCATCTTTCCTCCAACTTTGATAATAGTTTTGTGAAAGCCCCAGGGACTCTTTCCCTTGCCTAACCTTCAAACCAGATTTACAAGTCAAGGAATGTTAGACATGAATTAATTACCCTACTAAATACAAGCGAGACACAAGTGCACATAAAAGGGAAGAGAGAGGTCCTTATCTCCTATACGGAAAAGGTTATCAGAAAATGCTGCTGCAAGCTTCCCACTGCTGTCTCAGCTCCAGAGCATTGGGAAGCCACATGCTCCGAGTCATTTCCACATTTTCTAAGGAGAATGCCCTCCCCGACTGTCCTCTCAGCTCCAGATCCACCGCCCTGCATCCAGGCATGCATTCCTTGCTTTCAAGGGGGCAGAGGGGCAAAGCCCCTGTCTTTCTATTCTGGATGGGGTTTTAATTGCCTCTTGTTACAGAGGTGACTTTTCTGCTATTAGTTCCAGCTTCGGTGGAGGTAAATGCTTTGTGCCGTGTTAAAGCTGCTCTGCATTTTTCTTTTCAATTCCCTTTCATTTGCTTCAGCTGTGATTTCACCAACTACATCAATGCCATCTTTGGAAACTTCTCAGGGAAATAATAAAAAAGTTAAAAACAGACAATGAAAAACCAAACAGCTCTTCATTGCCAATTTCCTGTGAACTGGTATGGCTTTGGATGCCTTGATTTCAGAGGAGGTCTATGAGGATTTAAAAAAGAGAGAGAATGTTCATTGCTTCCTTTTCAATTTGACCTGACACTTACCTGATACATAAAAGTATTTGACTTGAAATTTACATGATAGATAAAAAACACTTTAAATACACACACACACAGAAATTGGTACCAAATCTTTTCCACATCAAACTGCACTTTCAAAGCTCTGCTTGTAAATAAATGCTAGAAAAGGAACTTCAGGGCTGAGGGCAATGTTATGACAATTCTGTAGACTTGGGCCCTTTAGAATGAAACTTTCAAGATGTGACCAAAAAAAAGGGGAGGGTGGTGGGATGGGGGAGACAAAAAGGCCCCTGTATCCACAGTTTATTCAATACATTGAATCCAGATTTCATAAACCACAAAAATGTCATCCCAGAGAGCATATGCCGAAACATGCTTTCTTCAGAACTTTTAAAGTGGAAACTCAAATATACAATGAAGATAATTAGATGAAATTTGAAATATGTCAAACCCAGGAGGCCTAGGGCAGCTTTTGTTTAGGACAGCTCAGAAGGGGATTCACGCCTGTATACATGGGTGATGGGGGTGGCGTTCTTAAATGAAGAACTGCAACTGCCCGGAATGACAGGATCCAGAAGTACTTGAATCAATTAAGTCGGGGAGGGCAGACCTTTTTTGAAAATCTGCAATGTTGCTTTGTAGGTTTTTAAAAAATCTAATCTTGATAATTCCAGGTCCAGGTGACAGTGACTGTGGTAGACAGCTTTGCCCTCCAATCCCCTATGCCAACTCAGTCCTGTGGAACGTTTGTAGCCACAAGAGAGGGAATAGCAGTTTTTCAAGTTTGGCTTGGAAACGGATCAGGAGGGAAACCCTCTGTGGGCATGCATTTGGAAATTCAGGCTGATCCAACCTAGTTGGGGGTGGGGGAGCCCAGGGCAGAAGAGCATGGGTGTGTGGGGAAAGACCCAGGGGTCAGGGGCCTCGCTCCTGACCGTGTCTCCCTTCCTCTCTCACTGTGGTTCCTTCAACCTCTCGGAGTCTATTTATTTGCCTTCACTATAAACGGTGAAAATGATGGTCACCGGCTTGCGGTGAGGTTTACAGAGCAAGTCTATGGCATGAGCTTTTTAAGAAAGTGGTTTGCTTGGTGATTACGGAGGTCCTTTGCATAATTCCCTCCTTCTCAAGCCCCCAGAATCACTTGTCTCTTGTGTATTGAGTAGGCCATGCTAGAAGATAGCATTTTTGGGAACCCCCCTAAGCATAGCTGAGGCTGAGCCAGGCGTGGGGGCGTGACTGTTGACGCCCGTGCTGGGCACCACACAGGCAGTCTCTTAGGGAATCCTATCTGCAAAATAGGGGGCACGCTGTCTTCAGGTTGTGAGTAAGGAAACTAAGTCACAAAGAAGTTGGAAGATCACAGCTTGAGGAAGGGGTCTGTCTCTGCTGTGCACCATTGCACCTAACTCTGCGGTCCCCAGGTCCCCACGGTAGCTGCCAGCCCTAGGAGCTACTTAAATGCAAATGAACTAACATTTAATTTAAAATTCCATTCCTCCGTCACAGCAGCCACATTTCAAGTGCTCAGAAGCCACACAAAGCCCATGGCTCCCACACTGGTTAACACTGACTCGGACCATCTCCATCACTGCAGAAAGTCCCACAGAACTGCACAAGTCCTTCCATTTAAACCCCAACCCAGGGACAGAGGGCTTATAAAACGGGGTAAATTTGGTAGTGATTATTCACATGTGAAAAAATAATTGAAGCCTCCCAAAAGGAGCTGCCCAAATGATTTCTATTAACCAGAGGACTGAAATGTCTATTTACAGACCATTAACTGCTTGACAGGAGAGGCTGTGCAGGGAGGGGGAAGGGTGGGGGAGTTGGTGATGAGGAGCTGGAGAACATCTTCAAATGTTGGGAGATGCTTTTTCAGGAAGAGGGGTCCAAAATGCAGATGGAGCAGAATCCTCCTCTGAAGGGGACACCCTCAGGCCAGCAGGTTCCAAGTCACCTCCTCAGCATTTTCCTCCAGCTGGATTTCAGCTGCAAAAATGGGATGGCCAACATCATAGAGCAGGTTGGTAATAAGTCTGGAATGTTCCATCGGAAGACTCCCATCTCCTTTCCTACCTGGCTTGGCCACCAACTTGCTGTGTGATCTTGAGCCTTTGACTTTCTGTGCCTCCACCTCCCCATCGTAGATGAGAAGGCTGGGTAGCCCTGCAGCACCCTACACATCCCCTTCCATACCTTTTCTCAGTCACTCATTATTTGTGCGAGGTGAGGGCAGAGCTCACAGCATGCAAAAGACAGCACGACCCACTCATTCCACACTGTTGAGACTCCTACCTGTTCTCCAAGTTCTCCAAGCCAGCCAAGTGTGAGGTGCATTGTGGGTGAATGATAGGCTGGGTGAGCCACTGAGTTTGCCTTATGGTGCGGTGTTCCTGGAAGTAGAGTTGGAACCAAGTATTCTTGTTTAATGAAGAAATGCTCTCGGGAGCCCCTGTAGGGGAATGAAAGAGAGGGCTGGAAAAAGAGCCAATCAAAGGGATGGGTTCAGGTGGATCCACTCAGCCCAACCCCACAGGAAAGTCTGGCGCCTGGGTGACATCTCAGTCTCTCCACTCCCGAGTCCCAGAGGTGAGAGACTAGGCTGGTAGACTCTCCCATCGGACAGTCACTCACTCTGCTCATTCAGTCATTCCATATCTCAGTATTCCCCACCCCTGTAGAGGAGGAAATACAGTCTCTCAAACACCCCAGGTGAGGCGGCTTCCACTGGCCAATGGCAGTCTTCCAAAGATGGGTGCCCGTGTGAGCCTGAGTTGCCGTGTGGCAGGGGTGAGTGTGTCAGCCACGTAACTGGGCTTTGGGTGGACACCCACAGCTTCTGCCACACAGTTCTAGCATCTTTGTTTTCATGATTCTTCTATCATTGGAAGACAAGAAAAGGGCATTCGATTTCTATTTGAACGTCTCTCACTCCAGGTTCTTGGTTTTGCTTTGCCTTTTTTCAAGTAGAGGTACATTTTCATTCCTTCCACTGTTTCTTGAGGGCCCTCAAATAGCAGTGATGTCTCCTCCCTGGGAAGAAATGAAGCCATCTGGGTTTGTCCCTAGCTAGCTGTGCCATGATAAATGACAGCTCCTAGGTTTCAGCCAGCACAAAGCACAGTGGAAAGTCACCTCATTAACAAAGTGTATCATTTCATGTTCTGGAACAATCCATCTCAAAGGGGGCTGCATTAATTAGAAATATTTTCATTCACCATGAGGCTGTGGCAGAACATTTGGCTGTCTGGAAACAGGAAAGAGATATGCAATTGCCCAGTTCACCAACATGCCTTGCAAAGCCTTGGTATTTAAATATCCCTAAATAGACATTGCATTTGGCTTGATACAAACTTCTCCATTAAGATTCCCATTTAAAACTTTGCCTTATACATGCGATACTTTTCTCATTAGTCACAGTGGTTCCTTCTAACAACAAGGTAAGGTGGTCAGGGAGGTTGAAAAGAATTCTTTTCCTGCAGACCAGAAAGAAAGGAAATGTTTTGAAAGGCTTACTCTTACCTTTCATGATACACTAGGCTTATGTCTGTGATGCAACAGCTGAGAGAAGCCGCTGGCTTCAGTTTGTCCATCTTCAAGGCCTCAGAAGTCTCAGTGCCCTGGAAGTAGCCAACTTAAATCTGACAATGAGTAAGAATGTTACAGTACATGCTTTTCTTTGCAAAAGGCTGGAATTGGGGCTGGGTTGCCCCTGGCTTCCCATTTGTAGCACAGATACATTGGAAGGGGTGTTGGAAACAGCACAGTAGGTAAACCATGAGTTGGGAGTTCAGATGGACCTGAATTCAATATCCAGTGCTGCCACTTATTGGCTGTGGATTTTAGATAATTCATTTAACCTCTAAGCCTCAACTTCCTCCTATGTAAAATGGGAAAAATAATATAAATCTTACAGCATTGCTGTGACAATTAACTGTGCAGAGTAAATGCTTAATACACATTAGCTATCATTATTGTTAATGACAATATCACTGGCCTAAGTTTCCCATAGGCCTCAAAGGCAGAGTCCTCAAAGAAGGGTCCTTCTTCCTGGAGGGAGTTTATTTCACACATATTTGCTGGAACTTTCTCATCAGAGGGTATTGATTGATATTTCAGTTTCTGGTCTTTACCTCAGAGAAGAAAGTGTGGGTGGGAAGACCCCCTTCTGGGAGCTAGACTTGTCTTAAATCCTACTTAGGGGAGTTTAATACTAAGTAGAGAGGTCAGCTTTCTTTATGGAAACTCAGCCTTCTCCCTGGACTGGGCAGCTCAGAACAACACAGGCTACTAGAGAGCTTTTGTGTCTTTTTCCGGAAGGCAACAAGGCTAAGAATGTAAGAGTGTAGGTCAGTTGGTGACCCCAGAGCTCAGAACTCTAGTGGACTCTGATGGTCTTGCTGATAAGATGTAATGAATGTTAAAAAAAAAAATTCTAGAGATAAGGGTTAAAGAAGATTCCCAAACCAACCACTTTCCCTCCCAAATTCGGGAGAGAAAGACGTAGAAGATAGTATGAGATTTCGAAGATGATAAAATAAGCTTGCCTTTTCTCCTCCTTGGGGGAAATCTCTTCCATTTTTGGATCTGTTTCTACCTCGCTTCCCAGCTCACATATGTCTGCATGGGTTTAATTAGGATGAAACATCCATGATTCATCACACTCTTTGGCAAATGAGAGAAATAAGCACAGAAATAAAGAGAGACAGGAAACCACACTTGCATGCAAGTCTTGATCCCCTGGGATTCATAGCAACTCTTCCCCTGGGCTCTCTAGGCTGCGTAGGATGCAGATTTAAAGAGGGAAGCAGGAGATGGGCCGGCTGGGCTCTGCTGGGGAGGCTCCCTGCCTCGAGAGCACAGAAGTTCCCAGGAGGGAGAAGTTCCTCATGCCCCACGCGCTTCTGTCCCGCTGACCAATGTCGTTCTTTTGTAAGAAGGAAAAGGCAATTAAAAGCACTTCCAGACACTCCTCTAATGGATCAATTAAATTCAACCATGTGCCTCTTTAGCTCAGATATTTTGTTGAAACATGACATAATGAGCATTCACCTCTAATTGCAAATGAAATATTTTCAAGGCTGCCGTCATTTGGAGAAGGGAATTTTATTAGAAGCTTTTCAGCTTAGCTAGGCACCGGGTGGCATGTGACCATCAGGGTAACTAACTCAGCAGAGGTCTGAGCAGATCGTAGGGCCTCAGAGGACGGACTCAGGGCATGGTCCGAAAAAGAGGATATGCCGTCAGAATTTGTGAACGTAGGAAGAACACATAGGAAGGCGGCCTTTTTGATTCACTTTTTTCCTCACCAGATCCTTTCCCTCCCTTGGAATTAGGAAGGTTTTAGAGGACTCTGGAACTAGTCAAGACATGCTATTAGAACGATACCATCTACAGGGCATGGATACCCGTGCTTCTCTGAGCGTGAAGGGAAGACACTTTGGGTGCTGCCTATTCCTCATTTCGGCCTTCTTTGGAGACAGCCTAACGGTTGTTCCCACCTCCTGAGGGCAAAGGAGCCTACGTGTCTGGGTGAAGCTGCGGCAGCACCAGGTCTCAGAATTCCAGAAGCAGGGGTTCTCTGTGGCGTCCCAGCGGAAAATGACTCGTGACAGAGCCATTCCCAGACACAGAGCCAAAGCTCTTTAGATGTGTGATGTCTCCAGTATGAACAAGTTCCCAGATAAATAGATAAAACCCAGGGATCACTACCCCTGGCCACTATGATCCAGAGCTCATAATGTCAGAAATGGGCCAAGCTATAGGGACCAGGGTTGGCATTCTAAATGTGTCTGATTCAGATGCATGAAAGTCTGTCAAAGGTAAGAGTACATTTGTCTCTTGGCTCAAACAACTGATTGCTAAGTCTATAGGGTATTTTTTTCCCTTCCTCTCTCCCTCCCTCCCTCCTTTCCTTCCTTCCTGCCTTCCTTCTCTTTTCCTTCTTTTTTTTCTCCCTCCCTTTCTTCCTCTTTTCTTCCTTTTCTGGCTGGAACATTCCAGTCCACTAGTTTGTAGAGCTGAAATCAACTGGCTAATTGTCAGTTTTTCTCTTTGCTTTGTAATAAGCGTGTCTTACCTGAGCTGGGTGCTTACTCACGCAAGATAATAAGAAATAAAGAAAGCCACAGGAGCATTTAGAAGACAAACAAGTCATAAAATTGCCTATTAGGAACTCTAATTTAAAATCATGTCCAAAAGCTTCTGCATTCTTTGTGTTCACACCCAGCCACCATCCCCTTTTAAAAATTTCCAGCACTGCATGCAGCAATGTGGACGTTTTCAAAGGGCAAGTCCACCAGGCTCTCCTGGAGTCTCAATTACTTTCTCATCAAAGGAAAAGAGTGAAAAAAGACACCAAGAAATTCCGGGGAAATGTTAATTAGTTACAAAAAGGCAAATGCAAATCTCAGATTTTTCCAAAAGCTAAAATGAAATTGCTTTCCCAGACTACCTGTTGCTGAGAAAAGGTATGAGGCGGGTGGGTGAGTGAGTGATGTGTGTGAAGGTGAGGGGACTCTGCAGCAGGAATCTGTGTGTGTGTAAAGGTTCTGTGCTATAGAAGTTCTTCTTCTATAGAAGAAACATTCCTCCAAAAGATTTTTGTAACCAAATGAAAAGAAAAATGTGTTATTTTCATGTCACGTTAATGTGCTTTTTTTCCCAGCACTAATCATGCTATTTCAAGAAAATAATTGGAATTGGCTAGAAGAAATTAAAAATAGAAACTTGCAAATTATATAACCTAATGAATCTAACTTTTGGTAATGAACCTAGTTGCTACTTAGCATGCATCACTAAAGCCTGCATTAAACAGAGGAGCCTTCCTAATTCTTTAATTCTACTGAACCATTCTTAATAATTCATAATTAAGTCTGCCTCAGAAATGATAGTCTCCATGGCAATATTGATTTGTTTTCTTTTTGCATCTTGGCCAAATGTTGAGAATGACAGAATTCTGAGTCACAAAAGGCTAGTGCCATCAACAAAGATCACAGAAACAAAAGGGTAATGGAAAGGCGTCACCAAAGCCCTTTCTCTCTTGACTTCCAGAAAGACCAGACAGGAAATGAAAGAAAACGGAACCTGGGGCTTATGTGCTCACGGGCTCGTTTTCAGCATGAGGTAGCATCTAGGAACACATGCCGATACCCAAAAAGTAGAAGCCCAGAAGGCTATGTATCTAGGATTCGGGAGCAAATGTCTTCTGAAGGCTGGAGGAGAGACCCTGCTCTCTCTCAGCCCATCTCCAGCTTCCTTTCTGCTTGAAAGACCACCAAAGTCTGCACTTACAGAGAAAATGAACTGAATGAGAAAAATTCCAAAAATGCCCTATTTGGTCTTCATCATTTTCTCATTAGGTCCTTTAATTGAATACACTACAGACTTGAGGCTGTGCGCTATTACCATGAACTTGAAGAACTCCAAATTGCCCTCCAACTGCAATCACTTGTTTCACCTGTTCTTCATAAAAATGTTGTTCTGCTCCTGCCAAAAGTCCCTGAAGTCCCATGTCTGAACCCTGAACTCTGACATTGAAGGAAATGAAGTCAGCTCGGATGCACAGATTCCAAAGCAGTGCTATTATTTTTAGAATGTGTAGTAATGAAAATGGTAATACTTAAAATAAAAGTAAAAGCCTGTCTTCAGACATATAAACAGGAGTCAAACAGTGTATAAGCCTTGTATTTTAAAAGTTCAATTAAGAGTGTGCCTTTAAGGGGGTTAGAAAAGACCCAGGGTGTTAACGGGCCTGCTTGAACATGCTACGTCTTTGAATGTCGGATTCCAAAAGTCAGAATTTTGTCAACTCTTCAAGATCTGTTTGTGATCGACTGTGCTTTTTCCTTTACTGCCTTCTGGCCAGTTGGGCAACAACATTTTATCGAATGAGAGTCTGATGTGTATTGAATGGTGTACTAGAGGCTTTTAAAAATGACATAAAATAGTCCAAGGCCAGCAAGATCTTGCGGATGAAATTGCTGAAGCATCAGGCAGACAGAGGGTTCCCTTTGAGTGAGAAATGTAACATTTGAAAGGCTGGGATGAGTTACACAAAAACCCACACACACCACCCTAGACTGCATCTCACAGTGAGACTGAGTCCTGGGTAAGCTTGGTGATGTGTTGAGAATAGTAGCGGACGGGCAGACAGTACTGAGTTTGAGTTCTAGTTCTGCCACCAACTAGTCATGTAACTGTGATTAAAGTCATGGTCTCTCTCTGAACCCCCATTTCTTTAGCTATGAGATGAAAATGGGCTGGGTGCAGTGGCTCATGCCTGTGATCCCAACACTTTGGGGGGCAGAGGTGGGAAAATTGCTTGAGCCCAATTCAAGACCAGCCTGGGCAACATAGTGAGACCTCACCTCTATGAACAGTTAAAAAAAAAATTAGCTGGATGTGGTGGTGCAAACCTGTGATCTCAACTACTCAGGAGACGGAGGCGGGAGGACTGCTTGAGCCCCAGGAAGTCAAGGCTACAGTGAGCTGTGATTGAACCCCTGTACTCCAGCCTGGGCAACAGAGTAAGACCCTGTGAAATAAATACTGTGATTGAACCACTGTACTCCAACCTGGGCAACAGAGTAAGACCCTGTGAAATAAATACTGTGATTGAACCGCTGTACTCCAGCCTGGGCAACAGAGTAAGACCCTGTGAAATAAATAAACAGAAATAAAGATTATTGCCCCTGCTCTACCTGCTTTCTAAGTTGTTGAGGAATTCGAAGGTCACAGGAGACGTGAAAGCAAAAGGTAAAGTGTTTGCAGGTTACAAACAGAGCTCTCTCTGGGCCACTTGTGTGACTTTAAGCAAGTCACCGAACCTCTCTGTGCCTCGGATACCTTGCTTATAAAATGAAGATAATAGTAATAGCAATCTCATAGGATGACAGTGAGTATTAGGTGAGTTACTGTGAAGCACCCAGCACATCATAACTGCCATACACCTGCTTCTCAGGCTTACTGTTAACATTCATATTTTATTGAAAAGAAAAGCAAAAAACAGGTTGTTCTTTTTCCTCCAAGAAGGACCCATTTTTGGTCTATAAGGGCATGAGACCTTTATAGAACTTCCTGGGAGGCCCCTGGAATAAATCCTGAAGGACAACAAAGCCATTAAAAAATGGAATCAGTGGTATAATTTTAAAAGCAGCATGTAATACTCACAAAATGGAAACAAAGCAGATTTTATTCACAGATAAATGGATGTCCAATGCACATGTTTATCTGTGAGAGTCCATGCAAAAACAAGTAGCAGAGACTTGCTCATTCCCCTAGAAGCTGACACATGTTGAGGGTCTACTGTGCGTCAAGTCCTTGCTGAGTTCCAGGGACGTGCCTGTGAGAGACACCTTGACCTTTGCAGAGCTCACAGCATATATAGCAGAGGAAAAGGATGATGAAGCGAGGTGCCCATATGTCAAGAGAGGAATAAAAAGGAAGGAGTGGTGGGTTCCCTTGGGTGTAAGGGAAGGGGTTGGGAGAGACTCAGAAGTGGGGAGAGGCTTTAATTGGAGAAGGGGTCGCCCCTTCTGGGCAGAGCAAGCAGCACAGCATGGCCACATTGGGCACGGGGAGAAGGCGGCAGCTCAACCCAGCGTGGGGTTGGAAGAAGGACGGAAGAGCTGGAAAGACTCACAGAGAGCCTTGAAAACCATGCTGGGGCCTTTAGGCTTCGCTCTGGAGTCAGCAAGCAGTTAATGAAGGCCATAACGAACACTCAGAAATGAAGAACAGCTCACATTCATGCAGAATGTGAGCTATTCTTCATTTCTGAGTGTTCAGTCCAGGTGGGGCAAAAGTTGAACCAGAAAGGACGGAGACCAGACCCTGGGAAGTCAGAGAGAGGCTCTGGCAAGAGCCAGTTGGACTGGCTGCCTTAGGCCCAGATGGAACTCCTCGTTCTCCTGACTTGGATGCGTATCAGCACATATCTCTAATGAGAGGTAACAGAAGAGAGGCGCAGGGAAGGGGCACCTCCCCATCAGCAGCATTTTGATTCCACCCTATCTGGGAAATCCAGAGAAATAGCACAGGAAGTGGAGAGGAGGGGATGAGGCTCTCTACGTGGAGGAGACCCAGGAAGAAGGAGAGGGCCTGGAATCCCTTCTGTCTATCCTCTGCGACTGGCTTATTGGAAATGAAGAGAAAGGTGAAGAAGGCCTGGTGTGATTTCTCAGGGGATAAGCTACAAGACAAGTTAGGATCCCTGCAGGACCAGCATTGATAGTGGAGATGGAGGTCTTAGGAAAATCATTTCATCGCCCTGGATAGAGTGGCTGCCCGTAATAAACAAGGCACTATTCAATTCACACTGAATAAATTAATCGACGGAAGAGCACATGGTGGGACGCATACATTCGTCATTGATATGCATCACTGGAAATCAAAAACTAATATGGAAACAGATTGTGTGAGCATCGTCAGCAGCCCCCAGGTAATCATAAGGCGCGAGCAAATCCACAGGTAGCCTTGGGAAATGTTCCAATCCCCGTTCCCCTTGCTGCAGCTGCTTCTATTTTAATTTTAAAAAGCTATTGATGGTCTGGCTCAAAGATCCCTGTTTTTCTATTCAAACAGCTTTCTTGAAGTTTGGAAAATAGAAAATATTCCCCTGGGTGTAAAGAACACACATTTCAGGAATGAGTAACCTGGCAAAGTGAAATTAAAAAGTTGACTGTAGATAACACAGTTGTCAGACACAGTGTTTTATTATCAAGGTTCTTAAAACTAAGTGCTAAGTAAAGGTTTCTTCCCCCAGTATGCCCAGAGGACTATTAGCTTGCTCTCAAATTCAGTGTTCTGCCACTTCTCAGACATTGCCTCCGACACCTGCCCAGCTGAATACCTGATATTACTTTTTTCCCTCTCTCTCCGCCTTCTCTCTCCCTGAGCAATCAAAACCCAAACACATACTTGTCATTTGCCTTCTGACATAGCTAAGATTTAAAATGTCAACAATAACTGAAATATTAAAAAAAAAATCCACTGCTTCTAAAACAACAACCACTACAAAGTCACTAATAGTTACAGAGTGCCCCATCAGTCCCTGTTTATGGGACACTGATGCATTCCCACCGCAGACGTGGACCCTGGGGCTGCTGGGAAATGAGAGAAGCTACGCCATGATATAGAGTGACAGATGATGGAATGACACTTAGAAGTTGAGTGTTTTTCAAATTTCATAGGAAATGATGATTGCTCTTGGCACGGAGACACTTGGATCTCCTTTCTCTCCTGAGGATACAGTTACGCTCAGTCTGAGTTGGAACAAATATTCACCCGGGGATGAATTTATGACTTTAGCTCATACAAGATGTGATGCATTTGCACATAGCCAATTAGTTTCAGGCTTCTCAAGCTGATGTCCAGATTCACCCTCAGGTCCTCAAAAAACTTCCAAAAGACAGCTGTATATGAAGCTGGAATGTCCCAGTTGGAAAAGATATTCAAAGGGAAAGCTTGAGGTCTTCCTTTCCATATTTATAGAAGGAATTAACACAGTTACATGAGGTGTCAAGATCACATGAAAGTGTGAACATGCAAGGTCCCAGCATGGTGTCCAGCCTTCCTATCTCTAGCCCTCCCTTTTTTATATGTTCATCCATCCATCCATCCATCCATCTATCCATCTATCCAACCATCCATCCTTCCATCCATCCATCCATCCATCCATCCATCCATCCATCCATCCATCTATCCAACCATCCATCCATCTATCCATCCGTCCATCCATCCATCCATATATCCATCCATCCAACCATCCATCCATCCATCCATCCATCCATCCTAAATTCCTGTTCTATGCCAGACACCATGCTTTCATCGGGCACAGAGCTGTGAACAAGAGAGAAAGTCTCTGCCCGTGTGCAACTCACATACTGAAGAGGAGAGAGAAGCTTTCCAGACTTTGCTCAGTGCTGGGAAGAGAACAAAGCAGTGATGCTTCACAGAGCACTGGGCAGGAGGGCCACTGTGAGGTGGGGGGAGAGGGGATAGTCATGTTAACATCCATGTGGGGGCATCTTTTTGAGCACCCCATCTGTACCAGGCACCCTGCCAGGCTCTGAAAACAACATTGATTAAAAAGAACACCCATGGCTACCACCATCATGAAGTTCCTAGTCTAGTGGGAGATATGGCTGTTACCCAAAGAACCACACAAATAAGTAGAAAATGGCAAGACTGGTGTGGGCGAAAGGAGGGACTCGCTGCCCAGACAGCCTATGTGAGGGGGATCCGGGCCCAACAAAGGGTCTGGGAATGTGGCCCTGAAGCAACAGTGTTTGAGCTGAGCCCTAAAGGTGGAGTAGGGTCAGGGCAGAGGGCACCACTGGGCCAGGCGTGCCTGGGGTGTGGGGTGGTGAAGGCCCTGAGAGGAGGCGGAGGGCAGGGTGCGGCTGAAGGAGGTGTGGGTGTAGGGGAACCTTGTGGGAAAGCCTGGCCAGGCCAGCTGCCCAGGACTGAGCTAGGCTATAGTGCAGCGTGGTTCTGCAGATTGCAGCAGGAGGCCTGGGTGCTGAGCAGCGCGTGAGCCGCGGGAGGAGGTGCACCTGCCCTCTGAAGGCAGGCAGAGTGGTCCTTCAGTCTCTTTTGCTCCATTTCTCATCTTACCCCTCCTTGTCCTCCCTGGATTGGGAAGGTCCAAAGGGGACCCAGCCCAGTGAGTTGGGGATCCCAAGGTGGAGGTGACTGCCACCGTAGCTCACTGCCCTAAAGGTGCTGCCCTCAGGATTTCCTTCCAGGAGCATCTTATGTACGTGGCTGTGTTCTGCTCCTTTCTGGCCACCTCAGTGGTACCACACTGCAGACACTAGAGTGCACGTCACCCATGGCAGGACAACCTAGGTTGAAAATTAGTTTTGTAGCAATGTTTATAACAGTAAAAGATAGAAAACCCTGTGTCATGTCCATCAATAGGGAATGGGTTGAACAGCTCATAGCAGGACTTCTTAACTCTGGCATTACTGACATTTGAGGGGTGGAGAATTCCCTGTGGTGTGGCCTGTTCCATGCATTGCAAGATATTTAGTAGCATCCTGGAGGGCAGAATCACCCCCTAGTTGAGAACCACTGGATTAAGATTCATATACACCATTGTCTTGTTGCTGAGCTCAAGGAAAGAAGGAGGATGCCCTTTTCTGGTTAGGAATCCCAAGCGGACCCAGCATGAACAACGCTGCTTGAAGCCAGCAGCTCAGTGTGAAGAGCACCCAGACAGCTCTTGCTGAGCCTGAGGGCAAAGGAGGGTGAGGACTTCACCAGCAGAGAGCAGAAATGGAAACCACCTGTGGACAGTTTTCCTCCATGCGGGCTGGCTCTGCAGCTGCAAGAAGAAGAGACATTGAGAAAAGCTGATGACGTGAGGAAAAGGATTCAGAACAGATGTGTTTCCTGTATATATTTCAAATGTGCCGGGCAGAGGCAGGCAGAGGTCCTATGTGATGCAGAGAGGCCCCACTGTGTTGAGGTCCCAGCTGCCATTTTGCCTGCCTTCTCGGTCTCCCCGATGACCAGCCCTGTTTGGGGTTGACTGAGCACCGCTGGACAGATGTCAAGTCATTGAGAAAAACTCCATCCTGAGTGTCATCTTAAGCCTCTTGGGATTTCAGTATGCCCAGTTGATTCCAGTTGGTGTCAAATCAGCATATTTTTACCTGTCTATGCTCATTTTTCTAAGTAGTCATCATCGGTTTGATTTACAAGAACTCAGAATTGCCCCCCAAAATGAATGAGATAGCCGGCAGAGCAGTCCACAGCGGGGAAGAAGTCTGTTGCTGTGAGCATTCAGTTGACATATGCTTTTCCGTAAACCCAGGCTTGCGAGGAGTCCTGCTCATGGCTGCCATGTTTACTTTCCATCTCTCAGTCTCTCTCTCTTTTTAAGGCATAAATGCGAAAAGAAAACACATCTCTCCTCTCCTGTCTTCCCCGGCCTGATTCAGGGACTTGAATGCTGCTCATTGCTGGCCCAGCTTAACCAGGGACCCAGACTATAGCCTCCTTTTGAAGACTGCAATGTAAATCAGTGGCCTACACCAAGTTTTCTCACTAATGTGAGTCCTTTCTTTTCCTAAAAATGGGAAAGGGTGCCTCCACCGGTCATCAAAAATGTGGCTTAGGCCTGGAGTGGTGGCTCACATCTGTAATCACAGTACTTTGGGAGATCGAGGCGAGTGGATCACCTGAGGTCAGGAGTTCGAGATCAGCCTGGCCAACATGGTGAAACCCCATCTCTACTAAAGATACGAAATTAGCTGGGCGTGGTGGCGCATGAGTGTAATCCCAGCTACTTGGGAGGCTGAGGCAGGAGAATCCGTTGAACCTGGGAGGTGGAGATTGCAGTGAGCTGAGATGGTGCCACTGCACTCCAGCCTGGGTGACAGAGCGAGGCTCTATCAGAAAGAAAGAAAGGAAAGAAAGAAAAAGAAAGAAAGAAGAAAGAATGAGAAAGAAAGAAAGAAAAAGAGAGAAAGAAAGAAAAGGAAGGAAGGAGGAAGGAAGGAAGGAAAGAAGGAAGGAAGGGGCTAAAAACAGAAGATTTGGCCAGAGGTTATTGTTTAATGGAATCTTCTCCAGGGGTTCCCTCTCTTGCAGACCCTTCCAGGGCATTACAGACAGAAGAGCCTCGAAGCCCAGCTAGGAGAGCCCAACCAGAACCAACTGGAAGCATGCCTGACCTCCAGATCCAGCCCATGTCAGCCTGTCACATCCCTGATTGAGAGACTCAGGCACATATCCCCCTGAACAGAATAAGGTGTGCAGCTGGGGAGGAGACACGCTATGCTCTATCTTGGGGTCCACCTGCCATGTTGCCCCCAGATAATAGAGTGAAGTGGTTGAGGGCACTTGTTCTGGAGCCAGGTCAACCCAGGTCCAAATGGTAGCTTTCTCACTGACTGTCACTCCCTTGCCTGTGACCTTAGGCAAGTGGCTGGCAGCACTGAGGTCCTGCAACATGTGGGCAACCATATCTCCCCGGGGGTGACTGTGAGGTCAGAGGAAATGTGTGCAAAGCACTCACACAGGGTGAGGCTTTGGCAGACAGTGCGCTGGGCTGGCTGTGACACATGGTAGCTGGCACAAGGTCAGGCCTCAGACTGCTGCAAATATTACAGGGCAGTGAAACACTGTAGCCATTGCGGTTATCATCAGTGTTCCCTAGCTCTGATCATTCTCTCTCCTCACCCCAACCTGTAGGAGTATGGAAGGGACTCTCCCTGGGAGAACGGGTACTAGCAGGAAAAAAGCCGAGGGTTTGGCAGGATTCAGGCCATTTCAGGGTTGTTAATGGATGGAAACTTCTCAGTTATTACAGCAAACAATTTTTTTCCTTGGGTAGCTCATTTGTGAGGCAATAGCACCCTCTCTGGTCGGAAAGCAGCATTTCCTCTAGAATTTTCTCTGGGGCTTCAGGGCACCTGCACCCAAAAAGTAAACAGATGTATAAATGAGTGTGTGGTCTTTATCGTAAGACGTCAAGGTGGCCTCAGTTTCCCCCTCTTATCTGTGGGTGATTGCATCCATTTCTTCCTCCTCATTCTTCCCAGTTTTCATTCCTTCTGAACTGCTGCTGGGGGGACAGTGGGGACGGAAGTGTCTGTGTCTGAGAAGCCCACAGTCCTGTCTCGCCGGCTGCCTGCTGCAACCCCACCCTCAGGTCTCGGGGCCAGCACGTACTCGACACATCCTCGTTTGGTTTCTCTTGGCCTTTTACAGTCTGGGAATTGTGACCGACCCCCACTGACACTGACCTCTCCCCAACACCCTTCACCACCACTACAGAAACTTGTGTGCTATTTGGTTTGGAAAATTCCATAAAGCCAGACTCTCCTGTGAGTCTGTGTTGCCCCTGCCCAAGTCCCAGCTCTGTGGTCTCTGGCAGGCAGAGCTGCCTCTCTGAGCCCCTGGAGCCTCAGCCCCCGAGGGGCCATGGTGGGGCGTTCAGGAAGCAATCTGAGGTCATGCCTGGCTCTACTGAGCCCACAGTCTGTGCCTGCCATGTCGACACGCCCCTTCACACTGCGAGTGAGTGGCTGTGTGGTCCTGTTTTGGGAGCTTCCCCCACCTGTGGTCCGGGCATTGTCCCATTCGTCCTCGTGATATCACTGTGAGTTCCTCTTCTCATTGCCAACCTATGCTGAGAGATGCTGCTCAGAGAGGGGAAGGGGCCGGCCCACTGGGGATGTCCCCCGGTCCAGAGCAAGACTCTCACCCAGGACCCCCATGGCCCAGCAGAACCCTGGGGTCTTCCTGGCCCCACACTCCCTACTCCTCACGGCCCCTTTTCTCAGCCTCCATGGAAGCTTGGAGATACCAGTTGGAGAGAATGAAAGCTAGGTGGCCCTTCCCGGCCGCCACCTGCAGGCTCCCTGGGCCTCCACCCACAGGCTCCCTGGGCCTCCACCCACAGGCTGACAGCACAGAACTGCTTCAGGAACAGGCTGGCCTCGCTCTCACCTGCTCTCTAGAGCAGTCTGTGATGGCTGTCAGAGTGCCTGCTTTAATTAGTTCTTCACTGATTACTACTAAGTGGCATGTTAGGTAATTATCCCAGGGTAGGTCCCAAATGGAGTCTATTTCAAGCAGTTACCTGAATTTTGTGAATGAAAATTACGGTGATTCCAACTCTACTACACCACCTAGCACCCAATCAACACGTGTAGAGGCACACTCAATATCCCCCAACGGGCCATGAACAGCGCCATGGCTCCTGCATCCAGGCTGTCTGGTGGCTTACGGAATGCTCACAACAGCCCTGGCATGCATTTGTCTCACAGGTTGGAAAACTGAGGTTCAGAAAGAGTGGGTAATTTGCCAAAGTTACGCAGCTTGGAAGTCACACAGCTGGGACTGGAACTCAGGCAGTCCAGCTCCAGAGTCCCAGCTCCTAATCTCTTTGCAGTTTAGTGACCACAACTGCTATTTATTTAGTGGCTAATTAACCACAGAGATAGATGGTTTGTACACATCATCTTTCCTAATCATCACTACGAAGTGGAGGTGGTATTAAGCCCATTGTACAGATACAGAAACTGAGGCATAGAAAGATCTAGCTGGCCGGAAATGGCAGAGATGGTTTTCTAAGGCTTGACAAGCCTCTCACCATGTACTCTTAGCTAGGAGGCAACACTGTGGAAATGTTTGCTTTTGTCCAGAGATAGAAAGTGTGAGACCCCATCAGGGCTAATGCTCATTCAGTGCTGGCTCCCGGCAGGCTCTCCCCTAGGATCACTCAATGCTTACATCACCTTTGTGGGATTGGTCCAATTACTATCCCCCTTTCACAGATGAGGAAACCAGAAGTAAGAGGAACTGAGGGAAAGACTTTGCCAAGGTTCCACAGCTGGCGAGTAGCAGAACCAGGACATAAGGTTGCTAACACCACACCCTAAGCTCTTAGCTGTCATTCCATCAGTTGCTAGGATTAATATCACCACACATGGCCTGACCTCTGTTTAAGAATGTGCTTTGGCCAGAAAATGTGTTCTAAATGATGATTCCTTCAGGATGGGCAGTAGGGTGTGCTAAGAAGACCCCACTTCTTCACTGGTCTCTGCTCTGAGAGAAGGGATGTGGTGAGCATGTCGCTGCCTGGGACTGGGGCTCTGGGTGGTGATTGGCTCAGGGAGCTTGTGGTAATGAAATCCAAGATGCACTTTTTTTTGAAACAGAGACTCATTCTGTCACCTAGACTGGGGTGCAGTGGTGTGATCTTGGCTCATTTCAACCTCTGCCTCCTGGGTTCAAGTGATTCTCCTGCCTCAGCCTCCTGAGTAGCAGGGATTACAGGTGCCTGCCACTGAGCCAGGATAATTTTTGTATTTTTGGTAGAGATGGGTTTTCACCATGTTGGCTAGGCTGGTCTTGAACTCCTGATCTTAAATGATCTACCCTCCTCAGCCTGCCAGTGTGCTAGAATTACAGGTATGAGCCACTGCACCCAGCCCCAAGATGCATATTCTTATTGCTTTCCCCAAGTGTCCTAGGAATCCTGTCCTTGTTTCTAGACTCCCATCCTTCATCCTTTGTATCTTAGGTCCTCTGACTACTCCTCCAGGGACACCTCCCCAGAGGACAGATGCTTTTTCATTTGTGGAGAAACCCCTTTATTTCCTTGTCCGCTCAGCATCTAGGTGCCCTTCTTGGGTAGCAGCAACTTATTCCCTCTTGGGGAGGAGCCAGCACTCACATGGCCTCCATCAGGTTTACCCTTCCTCCCCTGACCCAATGGGTAACCACATGACTCAGCCTGGCCAATCAGAGCCACAGACATTTGGTTAGTGATGGGCATATGGCCAAATTCAGGCCAGTGAAATCATGTCTGGGAATTTTGCTGAGATGATTGGGAAGGTTCTCTTTTTCTCCTGCTGGGATGGCAGCCTGGAACTGCTTTTCTGCAAGGCCTGAGAATGAAGCTGTGGTTCTAGTCTTCAAGATGTCCCCTCAGGAATCTTACCTTTTAGTGTTCATGTCCTTATGTAGTCCCCTCCCACCTTGGATAAGGCTGACCTGCGTTACCACTGAAGGCTGCAGGATTGATGGAGTATGACTTTCAGGCTAGTTCATTAAAGACATTTCAGCCTTCACTCTGATCTCTTGAATCTGTCTGTCTGTCTGGGGAAAGCCTGCCGCCATGTTGGGAGGTCACTCAAGCAGCTGTGTGGAGAGATCCACATGGAAAGGAATTGGGGCCTCCTGCCAATAGCCATGGGAGTGAGCCCTTTTGAAAATAGATTCCTCAGCTTCAGCAAAACCTTTAGATAACTGCAACCCCAGTTACCATCTTCACTACAATCTCATAAGAAACCTCAAACCACTACATCACTTCTAAATTCCTGACCCACAAACACTATGACATAATAGATGTTTATCATTGTTTTAGGCAGCTAAACTTTGTGGTTATTGGTTGTAAAGCATTAGGTAGCAAATACAGACGCAAACACAGAAGACAGCACTGAGAGGTGGAGAATGTCAGATTCCTCAGAACATATTTCAACCACCTAGATCCAGCCATGCCTAAAATCAGCAAGCTTTGGATTTCTCAGTTACATGAGCCAACCATTCCTCCTTTTGCTCAAGCCAGTGTGGATTCGATTTCTTTGCAACTGAAAAAGCCCTCATCAATACAGAGGTTGTCACAAAAATGTGTGCACCAGGAACCAAGATAAAGCTCAACCACCAGATCCCAGGAAGGGCAGGAACCACAGGAGAGGACTTGGGGGTGGAGGCAGCAGGTGGTGGAGGCTCTTTACACTCATGTGTGCCTGAGCACGCTGCAGGCCCTGCTGTAGGACTGCCTTCCTCCTCACTCACAGCCTCACCTGAGTCTTCCCTTCTCCCTGTCCTCCTTCCTGCTTCATGCCTCCTGCTTTCTTGCTGTTCCAGCTTCTTTGTGGCTTCACCATGCCACGAGCTCCCCTACACTCTAGCTGCTCCTTGGGTTCAGCCTATAGGGACCCTCGGCAGGAGCTCGGCCAGAGAGAAGAGACCAAGGTTGGTTGTTTAACCACCCCCACCACGTGCCCCACATCAGGGTCTAAGTGTTGATGGTAACCCTCTGCTAGCCCTCAGGCCACTGGTGCTGTCGTCAGATTCTGGTAAGCATTCCTTCCTTTTGCCCTATCTGGCACGAAGGTGGTCATGTCCTCCCACCTGATCTGGGCACACACTATTTTTTTTCCAGTTATATAAATAAAACATTTGCAATTAAAAAACAAAAAAAACTCTACAGTATGCATGGGGGAGGGTGGGGATGGCAGCACACTCAGGCCATGGGGACACAGCGTCCTCTGACAGTAGCGTCAGAGCTCAGGCAGGCCAGGAGGACACATCACAGCTGGAGGTCTTGGATGGGGCAGTGGCCCCCGGCCTGAGAAGTGCCGCCCCCTCTGTGGCTCTGATGCCCAGTGGGCCGGCTCCTTCCCTCTCGGGCACCAGCAGCAGCTCCTGTTCCTTCTCACAAGTCCACTTGATCGTGATCTCCAGTGAGCCGTAGAGGAAGATGAGCTTGGAGACAGCTTCTCCTCTAGCTCTGCCTCACAGGTCTCGCACCCCAGGAAGATGTCCTGGCAGGGCCCGAGGATGCAGTCCATGCATAGCAGCTCCTCAGATGTGATGAACTGTGAGATCTTGCTAAAGAAGCTGCACATGAACTTGCCAGTGACCAGCATGACCCTCTTGGCCGACACCTTTATAAATTGTCCCTGTTCCCAATTCTCCTCCATTTTCACAGTCAGTCTCCTGCCCATGCCTTGACTGATACAGTGGTTGACTGTCGTTGTCATATGTTTTGCAGAGGAGGAAGCTAGGTACGAAGAGGTGAAGCAACTATGCACTGTCCTACAGCGAGAAAGTGGCAGAGCCAGGATAGCCAGGCAGTGTGAGTCCAAAGCTTTTCAGCTGTGTTCTGAAGGCAAAGGAATGACAGGCTTTGATCTGTGGTTTAGAACAAAGGCTCAGGCTGCAGTGTGGAAGCTGGGCTGGAGGAAAGACCCTGGCATCTGGAACTAAGAGCCTGTGGCCATCGTCCAGGTCTGAGATGAGGCAGTGGGTGGGAAGGAAGAGCAGCGGATGCCACACTGGCAGAACATGGTGGAGGGGTCCGGGATGGGGCCTGGGCTTGTGATATGGATGAGTCAGGGGATGGCGATAACTCCCCTGCGACGGGAACAGATATGGAGGCGCCGGTATGGCTCATGGCACTGAGGGCTGGGTTTTGAGACTTGCAGAGTATCTTGGAGTCAGCCTTGGCCTCAGCTCCTGGGAAACAGGATGCAGACCCCCCCACCTGCAAGCTCGTGGACTTTCTTCATCCGCCCCCTGAAAGCTGGCAGCATCTGAGGCTCCCATTGTGGTCGTGGGCTGTCTGATCCTGAAGGCTGGGCTTCAGCCTGCCCTCCACCCCCACACGCATCTGAGAGCCTGTTTTTGCGTTAACACTGAAATGCGTCAACGGAAAGCTCAACGCGAGCCCCTGCTGAGAGCCTTAACAGTTTCCAGCTAACTAACCATGCCTCATGTATGTTTAAAATAGTTTTTGCTATTACTGCAAGGACCGCAAATCAATTTCTTAGTCACAGAGCCTGCTTCATCTCCCAGCACAGGTGAGTTGAAGCAGGATGCTCATTAAAAGAAATAACGGGGTATAAACGCAAGTGCAGTGGACGGGAGCCCCAGGGAAGATGGATCAGTGCTGCTGGTGAATGTTCAAGATCAACCCAAGTCACGGGGTCCCCAGGGAGGTGCAGAGTGCACCGTCCCATACACAGAGCCAGATACCGCCCCAGGCCCTTCTCCTTGGCCATCTCCCGGCCTTCCCACACTGCCAAGGTGGCAGGGGCTCTGTGTCCCCACTCAACAGAAGAAAACATGGAGGCATGAGAAGTGGAACCACTCCAGCCATGCAGCATCTTGAATGTTCCTTGAGCATCTACTGTGTGCTTGGTTCTGTGCTAGAAGCTTGGGCCACAACGGGGAAATAAGACCATGGTGTCACTGCTCACGGGGCATTGGCATGCAGATGGGGAGACAATCAACACCAAAACAAAGAAGGAGACATCCCCAGAGTGTTAATGCTTTGAAAAAAATAATGAAACAAGTCGACGTGATATTAAAAATCTCTGGGAGGAAGGAGGACTAGCTGAGGGTGTGCGTCAAAGAAGGTCTGAGACCCAAGTCCGCAGAGTGAGCACCTCATGAGGGTCTGGGAGGAGCCTCTCAGGCAGAGGGCAAAGCACGTGCAAAAGTGCTGAGGAGGGAACAAGCTGGATGTGAACAGGAGGACACAGCGGGCCAGGCTCTGTGCACAGTGCTGAGGAATGTGGTGAAATGGGCGTGCTGAGATGGCACAGGTTGGGGGAGAACAGGGCACTGCTTTTCAAAGCCCGACCATCTTCTTCACCACTGTGGGCCACGCTCCTAGGTTCCAGGGGGTCAAAACTTGGACGTATCTTTTGGGAAGCCACCATCCACCCCCCACAATGTGGATATGAACGTGCATAGAAATGCAGACACTGATATGGATATGGGTGCAGATAGAGATATATCGAAATGGAGACTGACATTGTGACATTGTGATTGATGATGATTTAAGATTTGCTGTGAATGATAAAGGTAGCCAAAGATGCAATCTGGGCCAGGCGTGGTGGCTTACGTCTGTAACCCCATGACAGGACAGGAGGATCACTTGAGGTCAGGCATTTGAGACCAACCTAGACAACATAGCAAGACCCCATCTCTACAAAAAAGGAAAAAATGAGCTGGGCATGGTGGTGTGTGCCTGTACGCCCAGCTATTCAGGAAGCTAAGGTAGGGGATTGTTTGAGTCCAGAAGTTTGAGGCTGCAGAGAGCTATGATTACACCACTGCACTCCAACCTGGGAGTACATGACTGTCTCAAAACAAAAAACAAGCCATCTTCATACATCCCATTTCTTATGGAAGCTGATGACCAAAGCAGCTCAAGGCAAGTGTCGTTCCTATGGAGCCAAATCAAGCGTGTCTTCTTTGTCCCTAACCCAGAGAAGAGTGGTCATGTTAGCAGCCACCTGTTGCCGGCTGCCTCTGAAGGCCAGGCCTGGAGATGGCTTTCTGGTTGAGAAAAGTCCTGTTTTATTTTTTGCAGATGAGGAAACAAGATTGGGAGCGATTACCATTGATTTCATAAATGTTTATTGAGTACCTATTACGTTCCTGGCTCTAAAGATACAAGAGTAAATGAGAAAGATGAGGTCTCTCTCCTTGAAGTAACTTGTTCAAAGTCTCATAACTACCAAGGGTCTGAACTGGAATTTGCATTAGGTCGGCCTAATAGCAGAGCCATTGTTCTTTCTCCTAGGGTCACCTGGCTATGATTAGGGACCTCTAAAAATCCAGGGGACTTTTTAGCAGGAAATCTCCAGGCAGGGACATGGCAGTTCACACCTGACTAGGATTCACGGTCCCAGAGCCAGCCCGTGCAACACTAGTCTCATTGGGAGGGATGTGTCTTCCACCTCTGGAGCTTGGCCACTCCCTGCCCAGGCCCTATTTGGTATCCCCCATCCCCAGCACTAGTGAAGGCACCTCCTCCACTAGTACCTGTACCTGAGGAGGTGGCCGTTGGCCCTCGTCTGGCCTTTTTGTTGCCTCGTGATATGGTTACACTCTGTATCCCCACCCGAATCTCATCTTGAACTGTAATCCTCATAATCCCCACATGTCAAGGGAGAGGCTAGGTGAAGGTAACTGAATCGTGGGGCCAGTTTCAGGTATTCCTTTATAGCAGTGTGTGGACTAACTAATACAGCATCCAATAGATATCTGTTGCTTGGTTGAATGAATGAAGGAATGAAAGAAAAGATGACACTCTGGTGTCTTAGTGGACCTCTGAAGGAAGGCCAGCTTACTCCACAGAGGTCTGTGCTCAGCCCACGTGGGGATTTTAAAGACCACCTCCTCCTGCTGTTCCCAATCCACCTTCTCCAGACCTGGAAGACTCTGGGACCCCAGGGCCCTGGTGTGACCTTCTGAGCCCAGGTGGCCCTTACCCCTCTACGCTTGGCTCTTGTTTTACCCCCTGGACTTTATCCTCTCGGACTCAAGCCCACACTGGGCCCAGCATGACGGCCCTGCTCCCTTCCTCTGTCTCCCTCCCCCTTCTTCTTCCTTCTTCTGCCCCACCTGACACAGCCCAGGGCCTTCAAGGTTCCTGTCTGCTCTGCCAACAAGCCCTGCCCAGCTTCTTCTTTGCCACTAAAGGGGGCTGGGATCCGGTGTCCCCCAGTCTCCCATCCTCCATAGCCCCCACCCACCTGTGTTTTGGCAAGAGATGAGCCTTGAGTGTTCAAAAGTCACATGACCCCCAAATCCCCAGGGTTTCAAGGAAGGGACCTTGAACATATCACCAGAATACCTGGTTCCTGAGGCTGAGGCTGGGGTCCCAGGAGATGTGTTGTGGTTTTGTTTTGTTTTTATTTAACCCATACATTTTCCAGTATGTGGGACAAAAAAATAAGAAATCTGTCAAATAAGGGTGGTCACACACATTACTATTAATAGTTAAAACATTAAAAATTTTTAATATCATGAAATATCCAATCAGTATTTAAATTTTGAATTATTATTTTATCTATGTGTTTGAAAGAGGATCTATAGAAGGTCTATACATTGCCATGGATTCACTGAAATGGATCAAAACTCATCCAATATGTTTATATTTATGAGTTCATAGTGACACTATGGTCACTGTGAGAGGATGCCAGGGAACCAACTTATGATTCTGCAAAGTGATCAATAGAGAGCAAGAAGGAGCATGCGTCCTGCCTTTCCTGTGAGGGCCACCCAAGCCCCTGCGCCCCCGGATAGTCAGTCCTCAGAGGAGTTGGGAATAGGTTTTGGGGACCCGAGGCTGACACTGCTCCAAGCAGTCCTGGTCAGCCTTGCATGGCTTCATCAGGCTGTGGTGCACCCCTGACTGCCACTCTTCAGGGGAGGAGAAGAAACACTCATCATCAGTCTACGGGCCGCCCCTGTTCCATCCTCGCTTTCGGATTCATCTCTCAGGGCAGCTGCAGAATTTGCAGGGACAGGGGCCACATGAAAATGCCTGCACCTTGCTCCCAAAGTACGAAGATTGACAAGACAGGACTGCAGAGTGTTAAACTAAGCATGGGCCATCTGAGCACAGCAGGCTGCACACCCACAGGGCTGCCCCCACCAAAGGCCTCATCCCCTGGCAGGTAAGGACTAGCAACCTCAAGGGAAAGGAGGGGAAGGAGCCCCTTTCCTTGTGTGCTGGGTTCCCACCCTGGTTTTAGGATGAAAAGGCTGCCCAGGCCTATCTTGCAGGCCACGGGGGAAGGGAGAGAGGCCACCTCCAGAGACCTCACGAAGAACTGACTGCCAAAGCCAGAAACCAGATGACAGCTAAGAGAGCCCAGAAAGATTTAAAGAGCCAGCATCCAAGCCATAACTGTTCCTCTATTACCAAAGTGTCCCGGCCTCTGCTCTTGGCCCTGGCCGGTGCCAAAATGTCACCACTCAGAGTTGCAGCTTCGGGCCCATGCGACTGGGGCTACAGGGGCAGGAGGGGACTCGGTGCCAGCCCGGCCCTCACCAGGCTCCCAAGCCCCTCATTGTGGCAGTGAGAATGAGGACGTTTGTGACATTGCCAGATGAAATGGTAACTAATGGCCCTGCCATGCCCCAGGGATGTGGGGCAGGCTGGGTGCAGCAGACATTCCGTGATTATGAGGAAATCGAGGCAGGCGGAGGTTCCTGAGCCCAGGGGCTCTCCACCTCTGGCAGGCTGAGCCCAGCCTCCTCAAGGAAGCAGCTCTGCTTGTGTTGGGGAAGAGGGAATGGGGAGGGAAGAAGGATGCTCTTGCTGGGAGCAGGCGGTCTCCAAAGAGGCCCATACATCTGCTTCCAATTCATGACAGCCTGGCTCTATTGTATTTTTTTTTTTATCTTTTTTTCTTTCCTTAAATGAAGTTAATAGTTTTTAAATTCGTCATATGTTGGCTTCGGTTAAATTCTTTGCAGTAGTTTATGTAATCCAAGTGTGAGGACCAAGTCCCCAGAGCCCCTGGAGTTGACTCTGACCATCTGCCCTGTGTCACACCTGAGGTGTGTGTGTCTGAAGGAAGGGGGTAGGGCCCCCCAAAAAAGTGAGGTGCTATTCCCGAGGAAAAGGAACATAGGCCAGTGGGCAGTAGTCCCACCCAAGGACCGGGAGGGCTTGAAAAAAATGCCGATGGCTGGGCTACCTGGGGATCTGTCAGTTTCTGTGTAGCCTGGGAATCTGCATTTTAAAACCTCCCCAGGCGATTCTAATGAGCAGTGGGAGAATTGCTGCCCCACCCTACCTCTGAGAGGGGCTGGAAGGACAAAGGGCTTATGAATTCTGCTATTATGCTGTTAACAGTAACAGCAATTGTTATAGTTATTTTCAGTGAGAAATTTGGGGCTCCAGGAAGTCACCTGGTATAGCCAATCTGGACTGAAGTCTTCTGCAATGCCAAGGCCCAGGCCTTGGACTCTATTTCAAAATGGAATCTTTAACAGCCCAAGTAAGAATATTTGCATGATTTCTGTTCTAGCCCATAATCAGCAATCACTTTGTTTTTATTTTTCAAGCAGTAGGCAGTTCACGGGGCTTAAAGAATTAAGAGGTGAATTAAATGCTTTCTCCTTGAAGTGTTCCCAAATTCCAGATTCTGGAGCAATTAAGGGAGCCCTTCACAGGTAAACAGGAAGCCCTGGGCTTGGGAGCACAGGGGCAGAGGGGAGGGCCCTCCTTGGCACTGTGGCAGTTATCAGGCTGGAGAGAGGCGAGAGGCAGGCGCATGACAGGGCATGGATCTCTCGGGGGTCACGGCCAAGTGCTCCTGGACTGGGAAAGGACACGAGGGAAGATTCCACGACCTTCAACATGGGGCCTGAGGCCACCTGTAAGTTCTTTCATGAAGAACAGCCTTGAACTTCTACAGGGAGGTGGGGAAGGGAAAGTCAGGGTTCCTGGGGGCAGGAGGAGAGAGCCCCAGGACTCAGCTGTTGGTATTGCCAGTAGCTCTCTTTCGTCTCTCTGTCTTGCCCTTGATTAGTAGCTAGTCTCTCTCTGTCTTGCCCTTGACACCTGTTACCGTGTGCCCATGGCAGAGCATGCGTCGGAATCAGTGGGCGGGCTTGTTCGAACACAGCTTGCTGGCTTCACCCCTGAGGATCTGATTTAGGAAATCTGGGGAGGGAGAGAACTTGCATTTCCAACGTGTTCCCAGGTGAGATGGATGCTGCTGGTCCAGGGGCCACACCTGGAGCCCCTGTGTCTCAATCGCTGTTCTCAGCCATTCTGAGGGCAGAGGAAGAAACCGAAACTCAGAGCTGGGAGGTGCACGCCCAGGGCTCATAGCCAGCAGCCAGCAGAGGCAGGGTTCAAACTCAAGCTCAGAGATCCTGGAACCCACTAACCACAGCAAGGTACCCTCTTCTCACTGTAAGGTTTCCCCCTAGACAGTCTGAGTCAGGGCAGCCTCCTAGGAGAGAGAGGCTGGAACTTGACTGCACGTTGGAGCCCTGGGAAGCTTCTAACATTTCCAGGGCTGGGGCTGCCTCCAGACCACTGAAATCTGAATCCCTAGGGTGGCGTCCACCGGGTTGGCAGGAAGTCTTTAAGTTCCCAGGTGATTTCACTGCACAGGGGTTACATTTGGGACACTGGGCTTCCAGAGACCCAGAGTGGCCTCAGCAGCAAGCCTGGGATGGGGTGGGTGCTGCAGGTAGCAGGCATCTGCATGGTCAGCCGCACCCTGGAGGTGGCCCTGGGTAACCCAGGAAAGGGTGACTCTCCTCCCTGGAGGCAGTTGGGGAGAGGCCTTGACTAGGGTTATCAGATAAAATACAGAGTATCCAGGTAAACATAAATTTCAAATGAACAAAAAATAATTTCTTTACTGTAAGTATGCCCTAAATATTACTTGGAACATACTTAAAATTAAAAAAGTTATTTGCTGTTTATCTGAAATTCCAACCGAATTGGGCATCCTGGATTGTATCTGCTCATTGTGGCAACCTTACCCAGGACCCTACGCAGAGGAGGATCCACCAGGCAACCTTGTGGTGTTTCTTTTCATTGCACAAGTAAAATGTCTCCCCACCCTCTCATCAATTGGAGGCAAAGGAGGAATCCATACAGAACTGTGGTGTATCCCTGCTTCAGGTGTGGCTGGGCTCTGGGCCCCAGGATGTCCATCTACCCCCAGCCCACACTCCAGGCTATTGTGAGATAACAAGAGAAGGGAACCGAAGTCGGGAGGTGAGGGGAGGAAGAGGGGTCTGGCTGCAGGGTTAGAGGCTGATCCCTCCTGACATGGTGTTAAGGGCCCCCTGGAGTCTAGAAAGTGCCCTTGTAAATGTACTGTGGGACAGGAACACTCTAGGGTGCTGTGTGTGTTGGGATGTGCAAGTGTGCAGGGGTTGCGGGGGGCGGTCCATGAGTGCCCCAAAGCAACAGCTGCAGTGAGGGCCTATCCCCGGCACTATCATGTTGGATCGAGCAGGAAACAGCCCGCCTGAGCTGGCCGCCCAAGGGAGTTAGTGGGATCCCTTCTTGGATTGTGTTTGTTGGCTTCACCTGTTCATCTGCTCCTGGCTGAGAGAGGACACACCCAGGATATTCACAAGCCCCAGGGCACTTCTGAACACCTGTGGGAGATGCTTGGGGCTTTAGGGTACCTTAAGCTGGAGATGAGGCTGGGGGCAGATGCCTTAATGGTCTTCTGCTCCCTTCTAGGCACAGCCAATTAATGACAACACTTATTCCTCCAGAACAGATCCGGCCTCATGATCCTTTTGAAGAGAGTTTAGGGCTTCTAAAATAAAATCCTTTACCTCCCTACTGGATTACTCTTCAGTCAATGGAAACTTACCAAACACCATTTGTGCCATGCATTGTTCCAGGCACTGGGATAGAGTGAGATCCCTTTCTCCCGCCCCATACCTCACAGGAAAGAGGTTCTTGACCCCCACCTACACAACAGAATCCACCAGGAAGCTTTACAAAATTCCCAGAGAGATTCTGTCGTTAATCTTGGGAGTACAGCTTGTTACAAGCTGCCCAGTTGATTCGAACATGCAGCTGAATTTGAAACTGCTACACCATGGGACATCTGATTAATTACACCCACAACCTTCAAATCCAGCACAGTTCCAGTTAAAAGAAAAAGGTTTTCAAAGATGCACAGAGCATGACTGAGGATTCTATGTAGGAAAGGGGAAATTTTAGGCTATTAAAGTGTCTATTACAATTATGATTTAACATCAATATAGAGAAGCTTTGTCATTAAAACAGTTTTTTTAAGGTTATTGCGTGAATGAGAATACTAAAATCGAAAATTTAAAAGTACCTGCTGTTCCCTGCCATCCTCCTGGAAAACTTCCAAGCAGCCCCAAGTGTCTGTAAAGACTCCTTTGTGTAATGTGGATTGAAATGAGCCACAGAGTCCCTATCTTAAAGCAAAACTGTTCCTGTTTTTTCTGTTGTTGCTGTTGCTCTGGCCCTTGCAATACCACCCACTGACTGAGAGGGCAGGAGCCAGAACCTGGGCAACTTCCCAAGGGGAGGGATCTTTGTTTTGTTCACTGACATAGTGCTGAGACCTGCTGTAGGATGAGCGCTTGGCAAACATTCCTTGTGAAGTGAGCGTGTCTGTGACCGTCAGCGGATGCAGTAGGCATGCTGCTCCCTCACCTGTGCTCGCTCCTGCCAACACTGCGAATGAATCCATCATGACCATCCTTCCCTTAAGCCTGGATGCAGTCCTGTAGCTCTCAACCCCACAATCCAGGGACCAGCAAAGGCATCACACAGTTCAGATGATGTCCTTCTTTTTCCAGCCCACATCCAGTCTGATCTACAGTCACAATTCCTTCCTTCCTTTCTTCATGCAGTCATCCCTCCCTCACTGAGAGTGGACAGCTAGAAGGCCATTAGATCAGCCATCCTCAGCCTTTCTGACACCAGGGATCAGTCTCCTGAAAGACAGTTTTTGCATAGATGAGAGGTAGGGGGAATGCAGGGATGATTTGGGGATGAAACTCAGATCATCAGGGACTAGTTTCTCATAAGGAGCAGGCAACCTAGATCTCTTGCATGTGCAATTCACAACAGGGTTCACGCTTCTGTGAGAATCTAATGCCAGTGCTGATCTGATAGGAGGCCAGGCTCAGGTGGTGTTGCTCACTCACCTCTGGCTGTGTGGCCCATTTCCTAACAGGCCAGAGACCAGTACTGGTTCATGGCCTGGGCACTGGGGACCCCTGGGTTCAATCATACACAACTTTGTAGACCATCTAAAGACATTTACTTTTACCTGAGTAGTGTGGAGATACACGAAGACCAACCAAAGGAGAACAAGTTCAGGCAGTTGATTTGGAGCTGGCTATAGCAAGGGGGTCGCCACCAACACTTGGTTTGGCAGAGATTCAAAGGCGGGCAGGGGAGAGGAGAAAAGGGAAGGCTTTCGAAGTGCCCCGATTGGAGGCTGTGTGCACAGCGAACCTGAGACAGTTAGCTAGAAAGCAGCGCATCTCCTGTGATTGGCTAGGGATGCGTGTGGTTTTCTCTGGTTGGTCTGAAGTTGTGACTGGGGCCAGAAATTAGGGAAGTCTATTTCTTAGGAAGTCAACTATTAGTCAAGTCCTACAGTCAGTTGGGGACTGATTGTTACCCGGGTTATTGTTTGACTTCCTGGATTATCTGCTAGAGATAATGATCCAACTTCCTACAATTCTGACTTGTATGTAGCCAACTGGCTTCCTGGACCCGTGCCCACAGATTATGGGCCAGAGTTTTTTATTTTTATATGGTCAGGCCATGGTCCATTTGTATATTTGTATATTCGTATTTCTGTGAGATGGAGCAAGAGGGGTATTTTTCCTTAAACGATTTATTGAAATATAATTCACATATATAATTCACCAACCTAAAGTGTACAATTCAGGGTTTATTAATATATTCACAGTTGTGTAGCTATCACACAATTTAATTTTAGAACATTTTTATCCTTCCCCAAAAGAAATACATGTATTAGCAGTCACTGCTGTGCCAGGCCTAAGCAACCATTAATCTACCTTCTGTCTCCATAGATACTCTTATTCTGGACTTTTCATATGAATGGAATAATATAGTATGCAAAAGCTTGATTTGCCATTGAAACAGTAGAGCCATTAACTGCCCCCTCCCTGCCCACAGAGGGTCCCTATCCTTGCCTGGAAGTGCCTTATGACAAAGAGGCTCCATATACAGTGTCCAGTTCCCCGAGTTGTAAGGCATGTACTCACCTATGTAACAAATAATGCACCTATAACCACCACCACAGTCAAAAGAACAAGCATTTCCATCTCCTCCAAAATGTTTCCTCTTGCCTTTTTGAGGCAAACAATGATATGCTTTTTGTCACTATAGATAAATTTTGCTTTTTCTTGATTTTTCATGTAAATGGAATCATACAGACTTCTTGGTGTCTGCCTTCTTTCACCCTGAAAAGTGGTCTTTGAGATCCAGTCATGTTTTGAGTGTAGCAGTAACTGGTTAGGTTTTTGATTGCTGAGTTATATTCTACTATATGGAGATATGGCTACTTATTCCCTCATCTGTTGATGGTTTGGTTTTCAGCTATGAATTCAGTTTCTTAGTTGATATAAACCTATTGATTTTTGCTTTCCTTTAAATTGTTTCCAGTTTGGGCTATTATAAATAAAGTTGCTGTGAACATTCATATGCTTATCCTGTCTGTTGACTTATGCTTCTTTTTTCTTGTGACAACACTGAAATGAAACCTCATTGAAATTAAAAGCTTATTCATTTTTTTATTTATGGTTCATGTTTTTTGGATCAGATCTAAGATCTATGCTAAAGAGGTGACATAGGAAATGGCCAGGCGCAGTGGCTCACACCTGTAGTCCCAGCACTTTGGGAGGCTGAGGCCGGCAGATCACCTGAGGTAGGGAGTTCAAGACCAGCCTGACCAATATGGACAGCCTGACCAATATGGACAGCCTGACCAATATGGAGGAATCCTGTCTCTACTAAAAAATACAAAATTAGCTGGGTGTGGTGGCACATGCCTGTAATCCCAGCTACTACAAAGGAGGCCGAGGCAGGAGAATTGCTTGAACCTGAGAGGCAAAGGTTGCAGTGAGCCAAGATCATGCCATTGTACTCTAGCCTGGGAAACAAGAGTCAGACTCCATCTCAAAAAAAAAAAAAAGAAAAAAAGAGAAAAGCTTCAGCTGAATTAAATTTAAAAGAGTTTAATTGAGCAATGAACAATTTGTGAATCAGGCAGCCTCCAGAATCACAGCAGATTCACACGGACTTCAGCGTAGCCACCATGGTGGAAGAAGATTTATAGAAAGAAAAGGGGAAATGACAAACAGAAATTTGCACTGAGGTACAGAAACAGCTGGATCGGTTACAGGATTGGTTGGTGTTTGCCTTATTTGAACACAGTTTGAACACTCAGCAGTCTATGAGGGATTGAAGCATGGCCTCTGGGATTGGCGAAGATTCAGTTACTGTTATAGGCGCATACTCCTAAGTGAGGCTGTCAATTTTGTCTGACTATGAAGCTGAGTTACAGTTCATCCACAAGGACTCAAATGTAGAAATACAAAGTCCTTCTCAGGCCATAGTTAGTTTGCTTTAACAGAAGTAAAGATTTTTCTCCTTGATTTATTTTATTTTTATTTATTTATTTTGAGAGAGGGTCTCGCTCTGTCGCCCAGGCTGGAGTGCAGCTGCAGTGGTGCGATCTCAACTCACTGCAACCTCCGCTTCCCAGGTCCAAGCATGTCTCATGTCTCATGTGTCAGCCTCCCGAGTAGCTGGGGTCACAGGTGCATACCACCATGCCTGGCTTTTTTTTTTTTTTTTTTGTATTTTTAGTAGAGACAGGGTTTCACCCTGTTGGCCAGGCTGAGCTCAAACTCCTGGCCTCAAGCAATCTACCCACCTCGGCCTCCCAAAGTGGTGGGATTACAGGCATGAGCCATCGCGCCTGGCCCTTGGTTTCTTTTAGACATTTGGTAACATCAGCTTTTATGTTTAGGTCTATGGTCAAATTTGAGTTTATTTCTCTATAGATTGTATGGTAAGGGGTCAAGGTTCTATTTTTTATATGAATATTCAGTTTTTCCAGCTTTGATTTTTCTAAAAGACTATCCTTCCCTATGGAATTCCCCTTGCTCCTTATTGAAAATCAGTTGACCATGTATGCAATAATCGATTTCTGAGGTCACATTTCTATTCCTTTATTTGTCTGTCTTCATTGCAATACCGCATTGTCTTGATTACTGCTTTTTAAAAACTTGTGAAGTCAGGTAGTTTAACTTCACCAATTTGTTCTTGTGTTTCAAAGTTGTTTTGCCTATTCTAGGTCCTTTGTATTTCCACATACATTTTAGACTTAGCACATTACATTTACAAGAAGAGTCTGCTGAAGTTTGAATTGGGTTGCTTTAAATTTACAGATGCAGATAAATATCAAGCCTTTAATCTATTGTGAAAAGAGAATAAATCTTGAGACCCCAAATCACTGAGCCAAAGGGGAAAGTCAAGGTGGGAACTGCCTCCCATTCTGTTCCCAAATAAGACAGCTACAAAGATAGAAAAGCTACAAACCTCCCTTACCATTTGCCCACAAGGAAATTCCTTGTGGAGGAAGGACAGACAGAAGGCAAAGTCATCCTTCTGCTCAGGTGAGACAAATGCATATCTGATTGCTTTTTTTGCCCTATGGTTTCACTAAGCCAGACTAAGGCATAAGTGACTATTCTTAAATAGTCTAAATTGTGCATTCATTCATTTAGTGCATTCACTGAATACACTAAATTGCCCATTCAGTAAAAGCCTAATCAGAAACTCAATGCAACTGGTTGTTTCTCATCTACTTGCTTCAAATTGTCTCACCTTTCTGAACCTAACCAATGTACATCCTATATACAGTGATTGATGTCTTCTGTCTCCCTAAATGTATAAAACCAAGCTGTGCCCCGACCACCTTGAGCACATGTTGTCAGAACCTCCTGAGGCTGGGTCAAGGGGGCATCCTAATCTTGGCAAATGAACTTTCTAAATTGATTGAGACCTGTTTAATTTGATTGAGACCTGTTCATGTTTACACTATGAACAAGGTCGCTCTCTCTGCATTTATTGAGATGTTTAAAAATTTCTCTCAACAAGGTTTTATAGTTTTCAATGTATTGATGCTGAATCCATTCTGTTAAATTTATTATTCTTCCATGCTTTTTGATGCTACTGAAAACATTCTAAAATTTATTTTTTCGATTGTTTGCTAATATATAGAAATATAACTGCTTTTATATATTGATTCAAAGCTATCCCAATCAAAGTTCCTGTAGACTTTTTTGGTAAAAATTAGCCATGGTGATAGATTCATTTATTATTTATTAAAACTGATAGAGAGCTTTTCTCTAAATATAATAGAGCCTCTGATTCCCTGGAATTTTCTAACATATACCAATCATGTTACCTTTGTGGTATGGTTTTCAACTATGAATTCAATTTCTTAGTTGATATAAACCTATTGATCTCTACTTTACTTTAAATGAGTTTTGGTAACTTTTTGCCTTTCAAGGAATTTCTTCATTTCATCTAATTTGTCAAATGTATTGACATACAATTGTGTCCACATTTCCAGGCCATCTCTTTGATGTCTATGATATCTGCAATTCTGTCTCTCTCTCATTCCTGATACTGGTAATTGGTGCGTTATCTTTTTCATGATCAGTCTAGCTAAAGGTTTACCATCTTTATGGATCTTTTCAAAAAACTGTTTTTTGGTTAATTGATTTCTCTATTTTTTTTAGGTTTTCTGTTTCTCTTAATTTCCGCTATTATTGTTATTATTTCTTTCCATTTACTTACTTTGGGTTTATTTATTTATTTTTGGTTTGTTTTAGTAAAAAATACGTGACATAAAATTCACCATATTAACCAGTTTTAAGTGTGTATGTAGCTCTGGCATTTAGCTGCTCAGCTGTGGCACCAAGTACATTCACACTAGTGTGCAGTTACCCCACCATCCGCCTCCAGAACTTTTTCATCTTCCTCAACTGAAACTGTTTCCATTAAACAATCACTTCCCATCTTCCCTCCCCACAACCCCTGGCCACCACCATTCTACTGAATCTGACTACTTTAGGGACTTTATATGAATGGAATAATATAGTATTTCTTCCTTAGTGACTGGCTTATTTCACTTAGCCTAACACCTTCAAGGTGCATCCCTGTAGCATGTGTCAGAAGTTCATTTTTTATGAAGTCTGAGCATATACCACATTTTGATTATTCATGCATTCACTGATGGACATGTGGTTTGTTTCCACATTTTAACTATTGTGAATGACGCTGCTATGAACACGGATGTGCAAATATCTACTTAAGTCCCTGCTTCCGCTTCTTTCGGGTATATATCCAAAAGTGGAATTGCTAGATCATATAGTAATCTATGTTTAATATTTTCAGGACTCACCATTTCATTTTCCACAGCAGTGACACCATTTTGCATTCCCACCAGCAATGCACAAGCGTTCCAGTTTCTCCGCATCCTCGCTAACGGTTTTCTGTTTTGTTATTGTTTTTATGATAGCCACTCCATCGGGTGTGCAGCTGTATCTGTGGTGGGGCTAATTTAATTTTACATTTTGCAGCTTCTGAGAAGTGGAAGTTTAAGGTAGTATTCTTCACCAGTGTACTTTGATGCTCCATTTTACTGAGGTTCAGTTTCACCAAAGATTTGGAAAAGTAATCTTTTGATTAAAACAATGATTGTATCATTTAATAGCTACAAACCTTAAGTGTATTTTAAGGGAATACAAAGCACTTCAAAAAGTTATTTAAGTCAAACTACTTTAGGCCGCCTCATCTAGTGTTTTAAATTGCTGGTTAGCACAGTCACACACATAGGGAAGTTCTGGCTGATAGCCGGCCATGCATATGATGGTGGTCCCATAGATTATAATGCTGTATTTCCACTGTACCTTTTCTATGTTACGATATGTCTAGATGCACAGATACTCATCATTGTCTTACAATGCCTCCTCTATTAAGTACAGTTCCATGTTGATAGGTTTGCAACCTTGGAGCAAATTGGCTGTACCATGTAGCCCCAGTGTGTAGTAGTCATTACCATCTAGGTTTGTGCAAATCCACTCCACAGTGCTCACACCGTGATGAAATTACCTAACATGCGTTCATCAGACTGCATCTTCATCATGAAGCAATGCCTGACTGTAATGGCTTATCAGAGCTGATGATTAAATTTTCAGGAATTGTGTATGCTACTTGTTAACCACAGCCATGATTAAAAATTGGATAACAAAGTTATAGTTAAATTATACTTAAAAAGCAAATAATTACTTAAAAGTCATCACTTCCTAATTATTTAGGTACATTTTACTATGATCTATTCTTTTGTTATCTGTGCCCACTGCATCGGCTTGGTGGGAATCCTGTGAGATGCTGTGCTCACCTCTTCCCCAAGGCTGTTTTCTCTTTTTTTTGAAATGGAGTTTCACTCTGTCACCCAGGCTGGAGTGCAGTGGTGTGATCTGGGCTTACTGCAACCTCTGCCTCCTGGGTTCAAGCAATTCTCCTGTCTCAGCCTCCCAAGTAGCTGGAACTATCGGCGTACACCATCACACTCAGCTAATTTTAGTAGAGACAGGGTTTCACCATATTGGTCAGGCTGGTCTCAAACTCCTGACCTCAGGTGATCCACCCACCTTGGCTTCCCAAAGTGCTGGGATTACAGGTATGAGCCCCCATGCCCGGCCACCAATGCTGTTTTCAATGGTGTTACATGAGGATCTTACAGGCAGCTGTGTGTGGGGCTTTAAACTAGGGAAATCGTCCTTCATATATTGTTTTGTTGATCATCTAGACTTTTTGTGATTTTCATCACAATAGTGATGGAAAATGTTAATAATGCATATTAACCTTAAATGCATGTCCTGTCTGAGGCTGTTGTATTGTGAATAGCATTGAAAACATTTTGAGGAAATATTCTTTTAGTATTTGAAAACTTATTTAATTCAGCAAGGCAGTTGCTCCCATCATTATCAAGTGAGTGAAGTTGAGACATGTCTTTGTTATTTCACTTTTGTCTTAGTAATTGACAGATATAAAAATATCAACCAAATGTTCAGGTTGGAACTGTAATTGTTTGTCAATGATGCAAGCCAGATTCTTTGCTGAATTGGAAATCATTCAAGCATTCATTGACAGCCTGATAATGTGACTCTATTGTTGCTGGCAGATTTTAAGAGCTGATAATGGATTTTGGAAGAAATAGAAAGTTCTACTGAAGTTAATAGGTGTGTGAAACTTAGAGTGTTGTCTTATTATCTATGGATTGTGTGCTACACACCCTTCATATCAGTAGGATGTAGAACGAACACACATGTGTTCACATATGTGCACATATTTTTATTTTCTGAAAAGCCAGCTATTGATATTTGCCAGCATGCTACCACCCCAACCCTGCCAGGGCTCACAGAAAGTCCTCAGCTTTGAGTGGCTCTGGGAAGGGATAGGAGAAAATGTGGAAAAGCTCGGCCCTGAGGTTAGTGGTGGCCACGGCGGAACCTGAGCAGCTACATCTGTGTTTTGTAAACCTGTGCCAATTGTACCTGCAGGAAGCTGGTTATCCAGGATGGCTAGTACATGAGTCCTTAGAGGACTCAGCTTAAAAAACCCTGATTTAAGAATCTAAAGCTGAGACTGCAAAGGGTTTCCATTGTGAATGAACACCACAATGGAGGTTTTCTGCAAGAATTTTAAAAGATATGACCACAGCAAAGAAGCCCACAAATTAAATAGCTTGTGATCATTCCCTCCAGAAAAGCCTACCCATCCTCAGGGGTCCAAGTGGCCAGTGTGACAACACCGAACCACATGGTTTACAATGGGCACGGGGTCAACACAGGCTCAGGAAAGAGGTGGGGGGGCAGCGCTTCAGATTCCATACTCCTCCAGTGTTGTCATTGTCACTTCTGTGCTGCACCCACCCCTCCCTGCTCCAGCCCGCATGCGCAGCCTCCCTCTGACCCCCACCATCCAGGAAGAACAACGGCCATCCTTCCTGTAGATCAGCTTCAGCTCACAGAGGGTCCCTGAGGCTTAGGCTGGCCACTGGGCCCCGTTTGCCTGGTGCTTTCCCGGCTTTAGCACTGAATGTTCGGGTTCCACTGTGTTTGTCCCTTATGGTTGCTGTAACATGATACATGTAGTGGCTTCAAACAACACAGATTCATCCTCTTGTAGTTCTGGACTTCAGAAGTCCTGAAATCAGGCTTAAATCATGGTATCAGAGGGCTGCATTTCCTCTAAAAACTTTAGAGGAGAATTTGCTTCCTTGCCTTTTCTAGTTTCTGGAAACATCCTGGTTTCCTGGGGTCTGGGCCTCTTCCTCCGTCTTCAAAGCCAGTGATGTAGCATCTTCCAGTCTCCCTGACTCTGGCTCTGCTGCCAGCTCCTGCAGGGATCCCTGTGATTATAAACGGAATCACAGGATAACCTCCCCAACTCAAGACCAATGACTCAATCCCTTCTGCAAAGTCACTTTTGCCATCTATGGTCACACATTCACAGGTTCTGGGGATTAGGATGAGGGTGTCTAGGGGTGCCAACTACATCCCAGAAGCCCCTCAGTGCTGGGCAAACCAGCATGGCAGGTCACCCTACTAGGGTCCCAACGGCTCATTAAAGCGTAGCCTAGAAGCAGGATGCAGCCCTCATCCTGCCGTGGCCAGCTGGCAAGTGCTCCAGGGGCTGGGGGGATGATTTACATCCGAACCTGGAGGATGCCTGTGTCTTTCCACCCAGATAGGGCCAGGATGATTCATCTCAACCCAGTGGTGTGACCTTGCAAAAATTAATTAACTTTTTGGACCACAGTGGCCTTTATCAAATGAGAGTAATAAACCTTCACCTTGTGCATTGGCGTGAGATGGAGTGGGAGGGTGTGTGCAGCCCCTCACGAGGCACATAAAGGACCCTGGATAACTGGAGCCCATGTTTTAATCAAAGCCCCATTGTCATGGGTTTATTCACACACTCTTCTCATTTCAAAGAGGGCTCCTTGGGCCCATAATGGCTCATCAGTTAGAATGGTGGGACGAGACTGTAGTTTGGAGCAGGAAAGAAAAGGGAAATGAACAGGGCCCAGGCGGGGCTGGTGCACAGGACGTCACCCCCCAGGCTGGGATATGCCCAGGGGTACAGGCCACACACTGGGCCCAGAGCCTGCACCTGGGCCACTGACTCCCAGGGATCCATGTCTGTGTGCTGGGTGTTATGTAACACCGCAGGGCAAACCAGGACATCTCTTCATGAAGGATCTGGATGTGAAAAACATATTTATATTAAAAGATACAATTTTGAGGCCATTATGCTAAGTGAAGTATGCCAATCACAAAAAAGCAAACACTGTACGAATCCACTTCTACGATGTCCCTAGAGGAGTCAGTTTGGGAACAGAAAGTGGAATGTGGGTGTCAGGGGCTGGGGAGAAAGTGGGAGGGGGGAGTGATTAATATGTTCAATGGGGACCGAGTTTCAGTTTTGCAAGATGAAAAAGTTCTGCAGCTGGAGGGTGGTGATGCGTGCATGGCCTTAACACCACGGAGCGGTGTGCGTGACAACTGTGAAGGTGGCAGATGTTAACAGAGGAGAGCTGGTCGCCATGGAACCCTTCAAGGTATCGCCCCTGCAATAGCGCTGCTGTGTTGTAAGTTGGGCGACCAACTCGCCCTGGTCTGCCCAGGACTTCCCCAGTTTCAGTTGGAAAGTCTCTTGTCCCAGGACACCCTCAGTCCTGGGCAAGCCTGGAGGGTGGTCACCCTGCTGGTGAGACACATGCGCATGCTGTCTTCTGATGGAGCAGGGCGACCCCTGAGGCCGAGGGTTCTCAGCCCTGACTGTGCCAGAGAACTAGCCGGGAAGGTTTTGGAAACACAGGTGCTTCAGCCCTGTACCTAGGGAGCCTGATTTAATAGCTCTATAGAAAAGCCTGGTCTGCTTTTTTTTTTTTTTTTTTTTTTTTTTTAGATGGATTTTTAATCTTTTTTCCCAGGCTAGAGTGCAATGGCACAATCTCGGCTCACTGCAACCTCTGCCTCCAGGGTTCAAGTGATTCTCCTGCCTCAGCCTCCTGAGTAGCAGTGATTACAGGTGCCACCACCACACCTGGCTAATTTTTTGTAATTTAAGTATAGACAGGGTTTCATCATATTGGTCAGGCTGGTCTTGAACTTCTGACCTCAGGTGATCCACCTGCCTCGGCCTCCCAAATTGCTGGGATTACAGGCATGAGACACTGTGCCTGGGCAATTTCTGGTTATCTTTAAGAAAAAAATTAATATTGTTGTAATTGTCTTCTTGCTCCTCAGTTCCACCTATTTGCAGTCTCCATCATATTTTAGGGCCCCCATGACTTTCTCCCCTTGAGAAGGGCTACTCTTCTCTTACCAATGGTCCCACACCTGACTGCTTGTCGGAACTTCCTGGGATGCTCTGAGGGCATGCTGCTGCCTGGGAGCCACCACCAGGGATTTGGATGTCATTAGAAAGGGATAAACCTGTGCTTAGGGCGATGTAAAACCTCAGCTGATCCTGATGATTGACTGACTGTGAGATACGTGTGCCTGGACAAAAGTTTGCACATATCGGGGCTGGTTAATTTGCATCCCCAAACACTCAACCTAGTTTTGCCTGTTATTTTGAAACTTTATATATGTGGAATGAACTGTGATATGTGTGTTTGGGATGCAGTCAACACTGTGATGTGAGATTCATTCATGGTGTGCCTGTTCTAGAGCAGGGCTTGGCAGACCTGTTTGGTAGAGGGCCAGATGGCAAATGTTTGAGGCTTTGCAAGCCACCTGTCACCTCTGCTGCACAGTTTTCTTTGTTTGTTTTTTGGGTTTTTTTTTTTTTTTTGCTTTTATACTTCTTTAACCATTCCTACTTTGAAAGCTATGCAAAAGCAGGTGCCAGGCTGTAGTGTGTGCTGACTTCCTGCTCTAGTTCATTGATTACCATGGTGTATTTCCTTTTTATGAATATACAAATTTATTCTGCTGTTGAAGGATATTGGGGCTGTTGGCAGATTTGGCTGTTATGAAAAATGCTGTTAGGGCAGCATGGAGCATGTCTCTTGGTATACAGCTGTGCGTGTGTCTGTTGGGTACATACCTAGGGATAGAACCGCTCGGTCGTAGGGTTACAGGTATCTCTACCTTTAGTGGATAAGGCCACACCGTTTCCTGACATGTTTATAGCAATTCATGCTCCCACCTGTGTGTATCAGAATTCCAGTTGCTCCATACCCTCACCAACTCATGGCCTGTCATATTTTTAATTTCAATATTTCTAATGGGTAGCTAATGTTTATTATTTCATTCTGGTTTTAATTTGCATTTCTCTGATTACTAATAAGGTTATTTACATATGTGTATTGGCTCCTTAGAGATCTTTTCTAAATCTCCTGGCCAAGTCTCTGGCAAAGCCTCTCCCTCTTTGTTTGCTCTGTTATTTTTAAATTAATGGTTTATAGTAGTTATTGTACATTTTGGGTGCAAGCCCATTATCATCTACCTGTGTTCCGAGTATCGACTCTCATTCTAGACTTCACATTTTACCTTCTCAATAGTTCCTGTTAATGATCAAAAGTTCTTAATTTATGTAGAAAACTTTTTCAATCTCTTTCTTCTCTGCTTAGTGCTTTTAGAAACCCTTTCCTACTTCAAGATCATGAAAACGTCTCCTATATTAGCTTTTGGAAACTTTGTTTTAGCTTACAGAGCATGTCTCCTGATGCACTTGTGCACACCTTTCTGCTGGAATTGATGTTCTCCTATAGTGCGAAGCAGTGCTGGAGACTTGTTTTTCTTTTTAATGTGAATATCCAATTGCTGTGGCACCATTTACGGAGAAGAAGATCATTACCGGCAGCTTTGCAATATCACTTTCATTATAAATCATGTGTCCATACTTGTGTGGGTTTGTTTCTAGTGTCTCTCTTTTCTTCCGTGGACCCGTTCACCTCTCCTTGTGTCAATACAGCACACTCTGAGTTCCTACAGTCTTATATCATTGTCTCGGGGTCCAGCACAGCAGCCTCTCCCTGATCGTTCTTTTTTATACATGATTTGACCATTCATGGCTCTCTGCACGCCATGCATTGGAGTCAGCTTGCCCACGATTGTGTTGTCAGAGAAAAATGGTCTTTATTTCTACCTTTTCTTTTTCTGTATTCATTTACCTTGTGTTTGTTCCCTGGCTGGCACCCCCAGGACAGTGTCAAACAGAAATAAGGATAATTTGGGCATTCTTGTCTCATTCCCACTACCAAAAAGAAAGCTTTCAAATATGTCATGCACAAATGCAGTGATTGCTCTAAGATTGTTTCTCTCTCTCTCTCTGTGTGTGTGTGTGTGTCTGTGTCTATTCTTTATTACATAAAGATTTCTTTCTATTCTCAGTTTTCTCAGAATTTTTAGGATGACCAAATTTTGATTTGTATCAGGTTTTTCTACTTTGTTGAAAGAATCATGTGATTTTCCCCCCTAAAATATGGTGACATCTATGGATTTAATTTTCAGATGATAAGCCAGCCTTGCATTCCAGGAATAAACCAACTCAGGTGTGTATGTAGTTGGTTCCCAAGACTACCCTGAGGCTTGGCGATTTGCTAGGGATCTACTCAGCGTACAGTGATACTCACAGCTATGACTTATTACAACAAAAGCATGCAGAGCTCAATTAGCCAAGGGAAAATATGCATGAAGTGAAGTCTGGGTTTCGTTGAGGGCTGGTCCTGTAGGCATCCTCTTAGCACATACCAGATAAATTTCCAAGTCCCAGGAGGAAAGCAGGTACCCAGCATAGACCACACTGTTTGCATAAAGCGGTTAGGTGCAGTGAGCCACTCTGAGCGGTTAATGGTGGGGACTCTCCTGAAATCCAAGTCTCCAGGTACCAGCCAAAGGCCTACCTTGCAAGCAGGCCTTTGCAAGAACAGTCGTTCAGGCCTGCTGTGTCAACTTTTCCACACAGTGCGGTAGTCTCCTTTCATATATCATTGGATTCAGGCCATTGTATCTGGGGTTTTGGTATCTCTGTTGCTAAGTGAGATCCACCCATCTTGAAGGTTTATGTCAGGTTTTACTGCCAATGTTACGCTGACCTCATCAAACAAGGCAGGAAACAGTCCTTTTTAAATTTTCTCCAAAGGCTTATGCAATATTGCCATTATTTCCTCTTTCTGAGCTTGGTAAACTTCATTAGTGACACCACCTGGGGCTAGGATTTTCTTTTTAGAAAGGGTGTAGGAGTATTCACATTTTTCATTCTTCTTGAGTCCGTTTTAATAACATATGGGTATTTAAAACATTTGTTCATTATCAGAATGTTCAAGTTTCTTAGCAGAAAGTTTTTCATAATATCCTCCATCTTTTTAATGTCTGTATGATAAAGACGTTCTGGTTTTTATCCCTGTATTAGATATTTGTGCCCTCTCTCTCTCTCTTACCTGATGTCTGTTATTTCTCTGGGTTTTAATTCACAATGTTTTGGGTTTTTAATGTGATTTAATAGTTTTCTTCTGACTTTTTTACCTCCACTACATATTACTGGCATGACTGTGGGTAGATTACATAAATGCTTTGGGCCTTTCTGATCACTGTTATAAAACTAGGGCAGTGGCTTCTACTTGAGACTCCTGTGTTGGATCTATGATGAAATGAACGGAATGTACCTAGCACAATGCTGGGTAGACCAGCATTGGTAAAGGTAATATAGGTAATAAAGGTAAGCCACAATTGTTTTAAAGCTGGCTGAAGGCCAGGCATGGTGGCTCATGGCTGTAATCCCAGCACTTTGGGAGGCTGGGGCAGGTGAATCATCTGAGTCAGGAGTTTGAGAGCAGCCTGGCCAACATTGTGAAACACTGTCTCTACCAAAAATAGAAAAATTAGCCGAGTTTGGTAGCACACACCTGTAGTCTCATCTACTTGTGAGGCTGAGGCAGGAGAATTGCTTGAATGCAGGAGGCAGAGGTTGCAGTGAGCTGAGATCATGCCATTGCACTCCAGCCTGGGCAACAAGAGTGAAATTCTGTCTCAAAAATAAATAAATAAATAAATAAATAAATAAATAAATAAAGCTGGCTAAAAAGGGATCATAGGAAAATATGTAATATGGCAACAGAACAAAAATTAAAAGCAGGGATAAAAAATAAAAAATGAAGCAAAGGAAAACAATAGACAGAACCGTAAACAGAAATCAGGAATGGGAAATGCATACTGGCCAAAAGAGACCGCTGGTTTGCTTCTAAATTCATTCCTGTCAATTTGGAGTTTGTCCGGCAGGAACTCCAGGCCATGTGCCAAGGGCTGAGAAAGCTGCGGCATGACATGGTGCCTCCTCCAAGAACACAGGCATCACTAATGGTTGTGCAGGGACTCACCCCGTCCAGGCACGGGTCTGTGCATTTTCCATGAATGATTGCTTTTCTTCCTAACAACAGTTCTGGGATAGAGATATGGCTATTAACCTGATGTTACCAGGGTGGGTAGACTAAGGCGCAATGAGGTCAGGGTGGGTAGACTGAGGCACAGTGAGGTCAGGGTGGGTAGACTGAGGCACAGTGAGGTCAAAGACTCTTCCTTATGGATTTTAAAAAGAGAACTAATGAAGCACAGAGCCAGGGCTCGAACTCCAAAAGTGCATCTCCTAAAGCAGGGCTCTTAATATGTACGTTGCTGTGCTGCCAGGATTTCTTTGAGAACTTGTTTTACATGAAGTCTCATAAAAAACAAATATTCCATTTAAATACATGCAGTTGTGTTGTTTAGCGAAATACAAGCTTCCAGTGCATTTTGAAGAAATAACAAAAATGTCGGGACCTGGCGCCACACCATGGTGCATTCCCTCTGTGCGTCTCAGACTTCCTGCAGGAGCTCTGGGCTTTTCCCACGCCTCTGGGACACGGAGGTGGAGAATGTGGATGGAGAAAGCTGTCCATTTTCCCTCAGTCATTATGGCACAATCGGATCCATTCCGTCAGCATTTCCCCAACTTGAATCGATTTTCTTTTAGAGAAAAAGAAGCTGCAAAGAGCTCTAAGTCTGTCCGAGGACCCTGTAGGCTGAAAACTGCTGATTTCAGAATCCCAAGTTTTAGAGGATGAAAACACCTTCCAATTTTAAATTAATAATTCAACAGAGTGGATTTATCTTTCAACTTGTTAAAAACAAAACCAAAAATTTTGAAAAATTACCACCGAAAAGAACCCAGAAAATGAGAAAACATGTTACAAAAGAAAGCTCTAGATCACATGCACGCATCCCCGTGGGTCTGCAGTCACCAGCGACACCGAGATGCCTGATAGGTGGTGTCCTTCAGGACAAAGCAAAACTATTGCTCAGGAAGAAGAGCCATGCTGTCCCTGGTCAAGGTCACCTTTGGCCAGCAACTCTTCAGTGCCCAGTGCACAGCCCCCTCCTGAAGTCCAAATGGACTGAATGGCATGTGCATATCCAGAGCGGGGCATGGGTCCCAGCACGGCCACTCCTTCCTCGTCTCCCTAACCCTCTACCCAGCAGACCTGAAGGAAACTCCACAGACTCCACTGTGTTCTCTTTGTAGACAAAGATTGTTTCCCTCCCCAACTACACAAAGGACTCAGATTTCCACCCTGGTCTCTGTCTGGCCTGCTGGTGAAGGTGTCTGGACCAAGTACAACTCAGCCAGCCATGGGCCCTCCTGGATATGAATGGACCTTCCTGCTGTCCACCTCCTCTAAGAGGGAGATGCATACCAACACTGGGTGTTGGGTGGGCTCAGCCCTCACACTTCCTGCCTGTGATGGTCCCTTATACATGAGAGCTCCTGTTTCATCAAATTGCTGTTGTGATGTGTTTGTTACGTTCTCTCCCTCCATTCAGAGAGGGACTCAGCGGCTTGCCTCAGACATAAGTTCAAAAGATGGGGTGAGCAAGAAAGTGAGACAACAGGAGTGAATTCAAGGGTGAGGAACCCAACCATCCTGGGAAGAGATGAGAGCACAGGTCACCCTCTCCTCCCCAGGTCCTGCCATCCCAGGTCCCTGCCAGAGGCAGGTGGACCTCACACGGGGCTCTGAGCCTGCGCTTTGCAGAGTAGGAACCCCATTACACTCAGCTACTTGGCTGTAGGCTGAGATAATATAAAGCCTCTGGTATGTCTTCTACCTTGAAAACTTTGAAAATAAAAAAAGACCATTATTTTATACCCCAAAGGCATGCATATATAGGGAGAAAAACATCAAATTTTCTTTAACTTTAAAGCTCAAGAAGGAAAAAAAGATAGAAATTAAATGCTTTCACCCTATTACTCTGAACTCAGCAGAGTACATGGTAACCTTCTATTTGTTCAACTTGGGAAGAATTCGATAGAAAAATTGGTGAAGGATTGCTGTAACCCCTCTCTCAGCTGTTAGAAACATCTTCACAACCATGGCTGGGGACGGTGGCTCACGCCTGTTATCCCAGCACTTTGGGAGGCCGAGGCAGGAAGATCACCTGAGGTCAGGAGTTTGAGACCAGCCTGGCCAAAGTGGTGAAATTGTCTCCACTAAAAGTACAAAAAATTTAGCCAGACGTGATGGTGACCTGCAGTCCCAGCTACTCGGGAGGCTGAGGCACGAGAATTGCTTGAACCTGGGAGATGGAGGTTGCAGTGAGCCGAGATCATGCCACCGCACTCCAGCCTGGGCAACAGTGCAAACTCTATCTCAAAAACAAATCATAATCACATCCACAATTCAGCGCAAAGCAATTACACAACAGCACAACTACTATGGACATTTCTGGGTGTTAGTATCATCACTGTTGATATTCTTCTTCTCCTTGTTCCCAAACCACCTTGGTACTGCTTCTCTATGCTAGCACCTTGTCCACCTGCCCTCCCTCCCTCCCACGTTCTAGCTTCTGCAATTCCATAATTCTTCTGTCTCCTATGCCAGAGGAGGCTGTCTCATTAGACCAGTGGTTCTACGATCTGGCCACTCATTAACCTTACATGAGGTGTGTTTGAGAATATACTCGTGCTCCCAGAGATCCTGACCTATGTGAATGGAATGGGGCTGAGCATCAGGATTATTTAAAGGTCTGCAGGTGGTTCTGATCTACAGCCTGTCAAAATGCTGCTACCCAAGCCTCATATATGTGAAAGGAATTGCTGGTGGGCCCGCCGTCCCTCCAGGGATCTCCGTCTGTACAGAAGGAAGCATTTTAGGGTCAATGCTGTGCTGTGGTAGTTGGTACCAGGGTCCCATGCACTGTGAGATGGGCTGACTCACCACACCTCAGCTTTGATGAATTATTTGCCAGTTCAGATATGGTCATTCATGAACCAAAATCTGGACTAGGCAAAGTCTAATACAGGCTATTGCCTCCTATACTTAAATATCCAGAGTGGTGTCTTAAGCTGTCATATGTTAAGGTTGGGGAATATTGTCTTCTTCCCTCTGGGAATGTAGATAAAACATAAAGTGAGCATCATCCTGAGGTCACCTTGTCCTGGGAAGATTGGAGATTGATGATGTTTCTAACAGCTGAGAGAGGGGCTTGGAGACTGGAGACCATGGGGACAGACAGGTCTCATCCAGGCAGCTGCTGGGCCATCACTCCCACCTGGATCTGGCTCTGAGAGACCAAGAAACCCAGCCCAGGGCAAGCTCCCTCCCGGGGAAGCAGCTCAGAACCCTCAGCACCCACATGCAGAAGCACTTTCTCCTGCTCCTGGGGAAGAGGCCTGAGGGCTTTCCTCTCAAATGCTTACCCTCCACCTGGCTACCTCCAATCAAACCCCGATTCTCCTCCTCATTCAGACCTAGTTTAGAACTTTCTACCAGCTTCTTTGAATGCCACTTCCTCTGTGTCCATCTTCTTTACGCCCTCAGGTTTCACATACGGGCTCCCCCTCTGTCCAAGTCCTGTGTTGGGGTACGGATATGTCCACAGTGGGATGAGCGACTGTTCAAATAATGAACCATCCAATCTGCCATGACACCGGTGTGTGACAGCCCTCAGACACCACTGTGAGTAGGTATCTCTAGAAGCACAGAGATGGGGCCCATATTCCCATTGTATAGGACAATGCTTGGAGACGGGAAGGCATAAAAGGAGAATTTTAAAAGATTATCCTGCACTGAGATCTTGAACTCTCAGGTACCCAGTGCTCCCCAATTGCTGTGTTCCTCGACACAGAGGGGGTGAGGGATTGTGACCTGGGAGGTGGTCGGGGTATGGGGGGAGCGTTGTACATCGCTGCTCACCCACCAGCCTGGGTAGCTGCAGGGACCTCAGTCCTTTGGAGGAGACTGCTGTCTCCAAATCCGGCACGTGGGTCGTGGACGTCTGCGTGTCTCAGTGCACAAGAACACTCCTCTCCCGCGATCACTTCCTGACCTCGTTTAGACAGGCGAGACTTGCTCTCAGACAAAACACGCAACCCCCTTCCTCCTCTGGGAACTCTGGCTCCACCCTGGCTCTACCGGGGAGTGCTGCCAACTGGACTCTAAAGAAGATGAGTGGCCATGCGCGGTGGCTCACGCCTGTAATCCCAGCACTTTGGGAGGCCAAGGCAGAGGGATCACTTGAGTTTAAGGGTTCAAGAGCAGCCTGGCCAACATGGTGAAACCCCATCTCGACTAAAAATACAAAAAATTAGCTGGGTGTGGTGGTGCATGCCTGTAATCCCAGCTGCTCAGTAGGCTGAGGCAGGAGAATCACTTGAACCCGGGAGGCAAAGGTTGCAGGGAGGCAAAGGTTGCAGTGAGCCAAGATCGCGCCACTGAACTGCAGCCTGGATGACAAAGCGAGACTCCGTTTCCAAAAAAAAGAACGGAGAGGGGAGTTTCCCACTTCTCACTTCCCGGCAGCATGTGGCCCTGTGGTTTAGTCTTCGGGTTAAAATAGCGCATCTTCTTTGGTGTGGACAATGACAGCTGCCTCTGGCGTTGGAGGCCTGCTGAGTTCCTGCACGGTTCCTAACCTCCTACCCACACAGCTGGCTGCCGCAGCACAGCATTGTCCCTGAAAGGCTTCCTTCTGGTACAGGGGGAGATCCCTGGAGGGGCGGCGGGTCCACCAGCTCTTCCTTCCACACACACGGGTCTTGGGCAGCAGCTTTTCAACAGGCTGCACATCAGAACCACCTGCAGACCTTTAAGTAATCCCCATTCCATTTACTTAGGTCAGGATCTGTGTCCCATGGCACCCAAGAGGGGACTGAGCTCCCACATCAAGGCGCTGTGCCAGGTGGCAGTGCCACAGGGTGGACATGATCCAAGGACTGAAAGGAATATTTGGTATCCACATGCACATACAGATGTAATGTCTGTGTAGAATACGCAATTCAAATGCATTTTTCTTAGGGAAAAGAATATTCCAGAGGAACTGGGGTTTGTATTCAGACCAATTTGGTCTCTCTCCTTTTACCTGCCCGTGACATCCTCACAGGTGGGGACCCCTCAGTCCCCTCTGACTCAGGAGGTCTTTGGGACGATGTGCGAAGGAACAGCTTTCAGCTTTGTCTCAGCACTAAGATAAAGCGTGATGATGAAAACCACCCCCGGATTATGCTGTGTGCTCGCCAAGCGCCAGGGCTGCCCTCACACCTGCTTCTTAACTCGGGGTGATTCTGCCCCTCCCCGCCGCCGCAGGGGACAGCTGGAAGTGTCTGGAGATGTTTTTGGTTGTCACCAAGACAAGAAAACTACCCTCAAACCCTCAGGACCGATTTGAAGATCCCAGAGTGAAAGACTCAGATTTAAGAATCACAATCATTAAATCAGGAAGATGTCTTTCCATTCGGATTTTGCAGGATGATTGTGCTTTTATGTTTGGTAAGATAATGTAAAACTTCTCATTGATATGGATTTTTTAAAGTATGTGACTTGTTGGGCACCCCTGGCATCTATGGAGTGGAGAACGGGTACTGTGAAATACCCAGCAATGCACGAGGTGGCCCCCGCACAGAGGGCCCCCAGCCCACCCTGGCAATATCGTGGAGGCTGAGGAGCTCTGTGCTGAAGGCTTCACACATTGATTTCCTGTGGCTGCTGGAACAAACACACGTTGGGTGCTTTAAAGCAACAGAGTCATATTCTCTCTCCATTCTAGAAGTCTGAAATCAAGGTGTGAGGTCCGTGCTCCCTCTGGTGGAGTGAGGGGAGAATCTGTCCCTTGCCACTCCCACTTCTGCCAGCTGCTGGGTTCCTCAGGGGTGCCCTGCTCATGCCAGTCTCCAGGACGCATATCTTCAGGTCTCTCTCTGCTTTGGCTTCACGTCACCCTCTCCTTGGGGCATCAAGTCCCCCTGTGCCTCCCTCAGTAATGACACCCATGGCCGCATCCCAGCCCAGGGATAATCTCCCTCCTTCAGATCTTCATCCCATCTGCAGAGATGCTTTTTTTCCTGTGAGTTCACATTTACAGTTTCCAGAGATTAGGATGTGAATATCTTTTGGTGGGGGGTGTTGTTATTCAGTCAATCACACATATATTGACAAATTTAATCCCCACAGCACTCTATAAGGTAAACTCCTCATAATGGCCCCATATTACAGATGGGATAACTGAGGCACAAACAGGTTAAGTCACCCACTTTGGGCTGGGGCTGGGATGGAACCTGGGCTACAGGATCCAGAGTTTACCCCGAATTTCTGCTCAGCTCTGACCGCCTTGGTGGACACAGAGTGGCAATGCAGCTCCTCAAACTCAAGCAACTTCACTTTTTCTTGAAAACAGCACTCAAACCCTCAGATCCCGGTATGAAAGACTCGGACTTAAGAATCACAATCATTAAATCAGGAAGATGTCTTTCCATTTGGATTCTGCAGGATGACTGAGCTTTTATATTTGGTAAGATAATGTAAAACGTCTCATTGATATGGACTTTTAAAAATGCGTGACTTCTTGGGAATTTTCCTCCGGAATGCTGTGCACACCGCCTTGGATCTGAAGGTGGGTTAGTTTGCTGGAGCTGCCGTAACAAAGGACCACGAACTGGATGGCATAGAACCATGGAAATCCACTGTCCCACATTTCTGGAGGCTGGCAGTGTAGAATCACGGTGTCAGCATGGTTGGCACTGGTGCAGCCTCGAGGAAGGATCTGTTTCAGATTCTCCAACATCTGGTGTCTAAGGTGTCCCCTGGCCTGTGGCAGTCACCCCCATGTTCCCATGGCATTCTCTCTGAATCTGCATGACATCTCTCCATGTATCTGCATCCAAGTTTTCCCCTTTTATAGGGACACGAGTCATATGGGTCAGGGGCCTGATCTCTGGTATGACCTCATCTTTCCTAACTGCACATGCAAAGGTCCTATTTCCAAACAAGGTCACTTTCTGAGGTACTGGGGGTTTCAGAACTTCAACATAGAAATTTTAGGGGAACACAATTCAGCTCATTACAAAAGAATTCTATATTAAACATTCCTGAGACCAGTTTCACTATGTCCATAGAATAAAGCAAAGTGTTTTAAGAGAGGTCTGGCTTCTCCCCGCTTGTGGGAGAGGTCCAGCTTCTCCACGCCTGCTACTTTTGTTTTCATTAGTATCACCATTACTTGTCATTCCATTTCTGAACCCCTTTGGTCCTGCAGCAGACCCAGCTGCCCTGGTGCCTGTGGCCTGAGCCTCTGCCATCCTCAGGTCCAGGCTCTGGGTGACCATTTAGTACAGGTCACTGAAGCCTGTGTCTACATCCTCCAGCCACAGATCCTCAGGGACACACACATTGTTGAATGAGTTGGGTTTATTACTCATGCTGGTGAGGGAAATGCTTGCCATAGAGAACCACAGGGCTTCTCAGTAAAAGGGTGCTATTAAAACCTACTAAATCAGTTATTTACATGGCGATGGGGAAGTGGAGGGCTTTCAGGGTTGGCATGGGAGATGGGAGTACATATCTTTCAGACCTCTGCCCCAAATATAATCTGACCTGGGGTCCAACCATGCTGGACCAATGATGTGGACAGCTGCATGACCACTCATAAATTAATTAAACTTTCTGGCCACAGTGTCCTCAATCAAATGAGAATAGGCTGGGCACGGTGGCTCGTGTCTGTAATCCCAGCACTTTGGTAGGCCAAGGCGGGTGGATCACCTGAGGTCAGGAACTCAAGACCAGCCTGGCCGGAATGGCGAAACCCTGGCTCTACTAAAAATACAAAAATTAGCCAGGCGTGGTTGGGAGCACCTGGAATCCCAGCTGCTTGGGAGGCTGAGCCAAGAGGGTCACTTGAACCCAGGAGGTGGATGTCGCAGTGAGCTGAGACTGTCATTGTACTCCAGCGTGGGCAACAAGAGTGAAATTCTGTCTCAGAAAAGAAAAAATGAGAATAATAGCATGTACATTGAAGGACTGAGTAGGAGATAGCATGTGAAGTGCCCACAATGGCCCCCCAATTAATGGGACCTCCTATTTAATCAGATCATCACTGTGGACTATGTATTCAAATACCTTCTATTCCCCATGAGACTCTCACGCATTGCAGTGACACACAGAACAGAGCAGAACAGCAGAAAAGTGCATGTATCAGGACATGACATGGGCTGGGGAGAGGCTGGAACATGGACCGCCTGCCCCCTGACCTGGGCATATGCAGAAGGGCCGCCCCTTGGGCTCAAGCCCTGGCTGAGGGTTGCTCACCCTCCGAGGTCCTTGTCCATGTGCTGGAACTATGTGAAGTTTAAGGACATACCTGGTGCTTCTTATATCTTACAAGTAGACAATTAAACATACCATCATTTGACTCATCACAAACACGTCTAAGTTTGTTTTGAAAGATGAATTGATATAATTCAAAGACAGGCAATGCACCAAATCCCTTAATCTTAAGAGCCTGACCTCTGCAGGGACCTAGGGCATCTCTTCCAATAAAGGTGACAGACAAAGAACTGGAAGAGTTGGGCTGCCATCTTTGTAGCATCTACCAGAGAGAAATGCAGTTGCGTTCCATGACTGACAATTGTCTCTGAGTTAAAAACAAAGTGATTTCCCAGCAGATAAACCATCCCTGTTTATATTTCAATTGTTAATATAGCTACTGTTGTTATTTCCTCTTCAACTTGATTGGGTACCATTTCCTGCTTGTCTGCACTTTATAATTAGCTGGGCAGTCTTTAAAAATACTCAATGCCAAGAAGTTCTGTTCCTGCTTAGGCTGTAAAGTCACAAGAGACTGTTGTTCCCACGTTAGCCTGAATAATCTATGAAATTATAAGTGTTTTGAGCCCATCTGAAAGCAGAGGCTACAAGGCAACCTAGTAGATTCCAGGAAGTGACAAGCCCCTCTGAAGACAGAGGGGACACACAAACTGTCTCACCTTGGGCACAGATGAGAGGGAGAGGTGATCACCTTAAAAGTGCTAGGGGAAAACAGGTGAATTTGTAGCAACTCTTAAAGGCTGTTGATATAGGCTAGAACGACAGTTTGGAACACCCAGGGGGCCTAGACCCGAGGGCTTTCACACTCTCTTGTTAACTCTTTTCCCTGGATCTCTGCTAGATGCTGGTGAGAAAGATTGAGAGCAGGGTAGGAAACAGAGAGCCTTATGAGGGGCCGGAGGAACAAAGCCCATCTGCTTCCCCAGCTTTCCTTTTTCAAGACACTATAGCCTCGAGATGTGGAAATGCACAAAAGCTCCCTACTCATGCGCTAAGGCAGAGATCTATTGCCTTGAGGTGGGAGGGAAGTGTGGAAAATAGGTCGATGGAACATTTCCAACTGAAACACAAAGGAGAAGTTAAAAACAAACAAACAACATAAAAGAGTATTCAAGAACTCCAGGACAGTGTCCAAGGATCTAAAGTACCTGTAACTGGAGTCCAAGAAAGGGAAGAGAGAACGAGGAAGAAGATATATTTAGAGACTTCTCAACAATGACCTCTTCAGCATTAATAAAATACAACAAACTACAAATCCCAGAAAGTCAGAGCACACAAAGCAGGATATATGCAAAAGAAAATGCGCCTGACATATCACAGTCAAGCTTGTGAGAAGTGAAGACAGAGATCTCAAAGACATCCAGAGAAGGAAGAAACATTCATACAGAAGGACAAAGATAGCGATTACAATAGGCTTCTCATCAGAAGCCATGTGAGCCTGAGACGATGGAACGGTATTTTTAATATTGAAAGAAAGAAAAACCTCTATCAGGGTTGAATTCTACATTCAGTAGAAGTATCTTTCAGTAATGAAAATGCAATAGACTTTTTCAGACAAGTGAAAGCTTAGGAAAAATGTGACCTGTATCTTGCACTAAAGAAATATTCATGTTCTTCAGGAAGAAGGAAAATGACATGTGTTGGAAATTTGTATCTATACAAACAAATGAAATAACCTTAAATGATAGAGTAAACACATAAGATACCTCTGAAAGGGATGGAAAATTAGAAAATATTTGACTGTCCAAAGCAAAAATAGTTAAAATGTTGTGTGGCCTATAACATAGATAGAAATAAAATGTAGAACAAAAAAATGGCAGGGAGGAAATGTACATACAGTGTGGTAAGGTTCTTACCCTATCTGGAAAGCGGTATAACATTATATTTGAAGGTAGGCCATGGTAAGTTAAAAACATATATTATAAACCTGAGGTAACCACTACAGATTGAAACAGTGAGATGTAATTGATGACTTCAAATAGAAAATTTTTTAAAAGATCACACACACAAATCCAACCACATTAAAAATTACATTAACAATAACCTAAATAAATACTCCAATTAAGAGGGAAAGATGGTAGATTTGGTAAAAAGCAAGACCCAACTATATTCTTTCTACAAGAAATTTACCTTAGCTATATAACTGTTAAAAGTAGAATGATGAAAAAGGATCTGTGAGAACATGACTCAGAAGAAAGCAGGAGAGACTCTGTTAACACCAGACAGTGTAGATTTCAGAACAAAGAACATTATCAGGAACAAAAAGGGACATTGCAAATGTCAAAGGGGACAATTCATTGAGAAGATGTAACAATCCTAAATCTGTATACACCAAATAAAAGGGCTTCCAATTACATAAGGCAAAAATTGATAGACCTGAAAGGAGAAATGGACAAATCCAAAATGTTTTGAGTTGGGTAGCAGCAAATCCAGGCACGTGGCTGATGCACGCTGTCGCACCACCCACTTCTGTCTCAACTCTCTCCTCCACAACCTAGAGTTTGCCACCAGCCCAGAGCTGTCTGTGACATCAAGGGATTATGTGAAGTCTTGGAAGAAAACTAGGGCAGCTTTCTGGAGGATAATAATAATAGCAGATATTTCTGGTATTCTTGTACTCTGCCAGCTAGTACTATGTCTTGAATTTCCTCATTTCATCTTCAAAACAAGATGTGTGTTCAGTCCTATTTACTACCGTTTTACAGATGATGAGACTGTGGCACAACGAAGTTAAGGACTGAGCCCAAAATTGCCAGGAAGACAGAGGGGGCTTAACCTCTAGACAGGCCACATTGCCCTTCTTTTTTTTGTGAAAATATCTAGAAAGGTGGTATTTTCAATGTTAAAATGAATGTATAAATGTTAAAATAAATGTATTATTTTGTAGAATACAAATCTGATGGCTTTTTTTTTTTTAGACAGAGCCTTGCTCTGTCACCAGGCTGGAGTGCAATGGTGCAATCTTGGCTCACTGCAACCTCCACCTCCCAGGTTAAAGTGATACTCCTGCCTCAGACTCCCAAGTAGCTGAGACTACAGGCACATGCTAACACGTCCAGCTAATTTTTGTATTTTTAGTAGAGACAAGGTTTCACCATGTTGGCCAGGATGGTCTCGATCTCTTGACCTCATGATTTGCCCGCCTCAGCCCCTCAAAGAGCTGGGACTACATGTGTGAGCCACTGCATCCAGCCATCTGATGGCATGTTTAAGAAAAATTATGAACATCCTCTTAGGAGAAAGCAAGAAATGTAGGCATGCTAAGGATCCTGTCTTGCTCACCTCATGCTCGCTGAGAGAAGGTGCAGCCTTCTGGGCCTTCAGGAAGATTTCTGTAGCAAAGTGCAAGGGATCAAAGCAATTCCAATGATAAACTCTAAAGTTTTAGAGGGAAAAGTCATCTTTCAATTGTGATTTCACATTGCAACGGAGGACTGGTATTTTTCTACCTGGTAAAATATAAGTTTTAACGTTTTCTTGTGAAATGGCTACATGGTGCAATTCCAAGTGTCTGCAGACTCCTGTAAAGAAATACTGAGATACGTGACCAGACACGGTGGTTCACACCTGTGTTCCCAGTGCTTTGGGAGGCTGAGGTGGATGGATCACCTGAGCCCAGGAGTTTGAGACACCTGGGCAACATGGCAAAACTCTACCTCTACAGAAAATAATAAAAAAAATACGATACGAGATTCAAGTAAGATAAGAGGAAAATAGGCAAACAAATGTTCAGAAGCACAAACTCCCCATGTTGGCATCTTTGCTTTTGTGGAATTATTACGGATGTCGTTGTTTTCTTTATTTGTCCTAGGTCACACTCTGGTTCTGCCTGGTTCTCATGGGACAGTGTGTGTCCACTTAGAGCAGAGGCTGTTGATGGGACATGCTTCTGCCCTTCTCTCCTTTCTGGCCCTCATCAGTGATATGATCAGCCGTCACCTTCACACCCACTGGGCAGGGCCCTGACCTCCAAGCATGCATTCTCAATGACCTATTCGTCCTCCAAAGCTAGATGATGCTCTTCTGTTCGCAAGCTTCTACCTGGTATGATCTGATCAAACACTTCACAGCACAGGTGTGTGATTTGTGTAAATGAATGAACCTTTCCAGAGCTCTGTGTCTTTTATCAAATAAGAGAAACACTCTTACTATTGGTCAAGATCTAACAGGAACGCGAGATTTCCCGCAGTCCCTGGCACATCACAGCCCCTGTACAAATGCATGCAAGCTCATGTTTAATCAAATCACCTTTGCTTTGTATGTTTCAGGGTCACTCTTCATTCAAAGAGGGTTCAGAGATACACAGTAGCACATAAATTAGAACAGCAAATTTAGAAAGGTAAGAAATGAGAGACAAAGGGAATGAAAATCAGGGTCAGGTTTACCGTGAAATGGACCCAGAGTGAGGCTGGGGTACATACAGAACATCCACTGTGCAGCCCTGAGCACTCGCCAGAGGGGCTGGGCCACCTGGGCTCCGAGCTCCTGCCTTGGGCACTGTGTACATGTGTGTACTCCCTGGGGTATTTGGCCATGTTCTGGGCTTATGTAAAGTTACAAGACAGACCTGATGCACCTTATACCTCAAAGCTCCTAAACTTAAAAATGCATACATGAATAAATATTATCTGTATCTATATATCAGTTTTTGTATTCAAAGCAGCAGGCATAGAATAGGGAGTAAAATATTAGAACCCCTTGCAACTTAAGGCACAGGAAGAACAATTCTAAGAAACCTAATGCTTGCATCCCAACCTTTATCCTGTGAACCAGGCCTCTGACAGTTCCTGGTAGGTATCCTCTGTCCCCATTAGAAGGTCTCTGGGGGGATTTGGGGTGATTCTGTGGTGACCGTGCTCATGGAGGGTATGCTCACTGGAGGAGTCAGTGCCTAGAAGTGAAAACGACTGGTGAGAAGCACTTCCCTTCCTGTTTATTTCTGTACCAGCTTGTCATCTCTTTCTTCTCCTTCTCATCCACTCCACAGTTTGATGCCATTTTGTGTCCTAACCCTCCCACCTCTGGCTGTGTTCTAGCTTCTAGGAGACAGACAATGGTTCTTTCCTCTAGAAAATAATAATGTGGCCAGGCATGGTGGCTCATGCCTGTAATCTCAGCACTTTGGGAGGCTGAGGCAGGCAGATCACCTGAGGTCAGGAGTTCAAGACTAGGCTGGCCAACATGGTGAAACCTCATCTCTACTGAAAATACAAAAATTAGCCTGGGGTAGTGGCAGGTGCCTGTAATCCCAGCTACTTGGGAGGCTGAGGCAGGAGAATTGCTTGAACCAGGGAGGTGGAGGTTGTAGTGATCCAAGATTGGAGATTGCACCATTGCACTCTAGCCTGGGCAACAAGAGTAAGACTTTGTCTCAAAAAAAAAAAAAAAAGAAAGAAAGAAAAAGAAAAGAAAATAATGCAACCACAGTGGTATATCTAAATTATATGGTGTGTGCAGGGGCTGCTTTTAAACTATGTTGATACTTAGAACCCCTCCCTAGCTATTATTTAATTGTGCTGCTGTTAACTGGGCATAGAATGTTAAAAAAATCAACCAAATTGATTCTATTTTATAGCCTGGGTCAAGAAATACTATCCCAGAGTAAAATAGACACAAGAAGCAGCTTGCATACCACCTCTCTCTTGTAAGATAGGCATCCCTGATCAATCACTGTGATTGACAGAATTCTAAGATAAGCCCCATGATCTCTGTCCCTTGGTGTTACACTTTGAATAATCTCCTTCCCTTCAGTCTGGGGAGAACCAGTGACTTGCTTCTGGCCAACAGAACATGGCAAAGTGATGGGCTATCATCCCCATCATGAGGTGACATTATTTTCAGGCTGGAGAGACTCCCCAGCTGGCCTTGAAGAAGTAAGCAGCCATGTTGTCTGCTGCTTCCCAAACAAGTCACAGGGCAGAGAGCTACAGGCATCTCTAGGGACCCAAGGGCTGACTACCTGTGAGCAACTGGAGTCCTCAGCCACACAGCCACAGGGACATGAATTCTGCGAACCATCATGTCAGTGAGCTTGGAAGTGGATTCTTCCCCAGTTGAGTCTCCAGTTGAGAACCCAGCCCAGTGAGGCCTTGGTTGCATGCCGGTGAGACCCTAAGCAGAAAACTCAATGAAGTTGTGCCCAGACCCATGGAATCTGTGAGATAATAAACGAGTGTTGTTTTAAACTGTAGATTTGTGGCAATTTGTTATACAGCCTACTGTATGGATACAGTAATAAGCGTCATCACGTAGGACAGGAGGAGGCCCTGCAGTCTTTACTACTCCAGTCCAGGAAGCTGTGACTACTAGTTAAGTGTGGCCTCTGAGATAAAATCTGTTGAAATTTGTATTCATTTCCCATTATTGCTGTAACAAATTACTGCAAACTAAGTGGCTTAAACAATATACATGTATTATCTTACAGTTCTGGAGGTCAGACTAGTTTACTTTCCCTCTGGCAGTGTAGAAGCGTTCCCTGTTCACCACATCCATGCCACTTTGTAGGGCATCTTTCCTAGGTGGGCTTTGCCCCACAGGGTGTGTGGCCACATCATTTCACTTTCAGTGATGGTGAACATGAGCAGCTGGTTTGCGTATAGGTGGGCCTGGGCCTGATGGAGCCAGGGTCATGTCCCCACCCATATTTCACTTCCACACTTGAGCATGCATTGATAACTCTTACCTAGAGCTGTTATTTTCTTAGGGGTCAAAAGGGTAATTTTAAAGAATCTGTCACTCCCTCTGAAATCATTAGCTAGCATTCTCTCTTACCACTGATTTGGTTACCCTGAGATGTAGTTCATATAGGAAAGTCTCGATAAATGTCTTATTTTTTTTCTTGTTATTCATCATTTTTTCAGAATAATACAATGAAGGATGTTATTTAGAGGGTGAAGTCCTGGTGTTAGGTGTGTGCTCATTTTGAAATGCTGCTAAGTTGTATTTTTCTAAAGCATTTTAGTAGACAATGAAGAAAATATCAGAAAATATCAGTTTAACCTCATACGATTTCTTCTAAAATATTTCTATTTTTAGAAATATTGATACATTTATATTTATGATTTCAAATTCAACTGTAAGATTCTAAGGTATTCCTCAATTTCCTTGATGAATATTTTCATTTCTTTTCTCTTTAGGTTGAAAATATTGGTTCTTAACAACATTAACATCATCACTTGCTTGATCCTATATCTGTAACTGTTTCAAAATCACCATGCCAATCATAACTCATTTTTAAATTTTTAGGTGTTTTCATCCTTAGAATACATTCTATTAGGAAGATCTCTCCAAAACTGTGTTTTAAAGTCAGTTGAACCAATGATATTCTCCATATGGTGACACTACCAGTCTGATGGAATTTTAGATTCATTTGTTTCTTTTTGTTTTCAAATTTCAGAGATTGCTTTTCTACTACTCATGTTTAATATTATTTTGTAGTTATACAAAAACATGTACATGGTTCCAAATTAGACATTATAATAAAAATTACAGGCCAGGCACGGTGGCTCACACCTGTAATCCCAACACTTTGGGAGGCCAAGGCAGGTGGATCACAAGGTCAGGAGTTCCAAATCAGCCTGGCCAACATGGTGAAAACCCGTCTCTAATAAAAATAGAAAAGTTAGCTGGGCATGGTGGTGGGCGCCTATAATCCCAGCTACTCCAGAGGCTGAGTCAGGGGAATTGTTTGAACCTGGGAGGCAGAAGTTGCAGTGAGCCAAGATCGCACCATTGCACTCCAGTCTGGGTGACATGGCAAGACTCTGTCTCAAAAAAAAAAAAAAATTACATTCAGAGAAGTTTGTATCCTTCCTGTCTCCTCCGCCCCAATCCTTCTCTCTGCCATGAGTCACCATGTATTAGATTTTGGCTGGTCTTTCCATTGCTTATTTTCATGATGCGAGAGACTAAGTAAAGCTATTTACATTTCTCTTTTGAATGATTCTTCTTATATTTTTTCCAGTGTTACTTTGGGGAGAGTCCTAGAAGTAAGATCAACTGACAAAGAGTAAATGCACGTGGAATTTTTCCGGTGAGTTGCCAAGTTCCACTCTATTAGGGATTTGCATTATCACCAGAAAGATACGAGACTGACTATTTCTACCCAGTACTATCACCAGAGTGTACAATCCAAGTGCTGAGCTTTTTTTCAATTTAATAAGTGGCCATTTTAAGTTGTATTTCTCATATTATTAATAAAGATGAGCATCTTTTCATACAATTGAGGGCAATTTACATTTCTTTTTCTGTGGATTCTTTGTTTATATCTTTTGCTTGATTTGAAAAATTTGATTTTTGCTTGAATTCTTTGATTATGGCTGTTCTCTGCATAATACAGATATAATGATTTTGAGATTGTTCCATGTTTTATGTATAAACATTTTCTTTATTTTTATAGCTGAGTAGATTTGGACATGCCACAATTTGTTTGCTTGCTAGTAGCTGGAGATTTGAATTGCTTCCAATTCGGGGCTATTAGGAATAATTCTGAACATAAATAATTCATATATCCTTGTAAGTGTGTGTGTGTGAGAGAGTCTATGTAAGCCTTCATTTCTCCTGGGTAAGAACCTAGCAATAGAATCACTGGGTGGGTGACCAATGCATGTCTGACTGTAAAAGGTGATCAATGCATGTTTGACTGTACGAGGTGCCACCACGCTATTTCTGAGGGGCTGCACCATTTCACATTCTCATCAATAATGTAATGGGTCTACTATTAATTTTCAAAGAGTAACACAAACATATTTGTAAATTAAGTTTTGATTTCCAACACAGCATATCTCTATCTATCTACAGTGTACAAGCACATATGTATCTCCTGCATAAACCAAAGCTTTCTGGATCCTCAACACATTTGAAGAGTGCAAAGTTGTCACAAGACCCCACTATTAGGAACCACTGTTTCAGAGCAGCGTTTAGAGATGGAAGGTGTCTGTTTTCTAGCAGCCACAAGGGGGACCTGTGATCACTTCTGCCTTTCTCTAACTGAGCAGAGTTCATTTCAAAGGACACAGATCCTCAAAGACCCCCAGAACACATCCCAGGACACCACTTGAAAAACACAAATTCAAAATATAAAATTCTGGACTATAAAAATCTTTCAATGGTGCATTAGCACTGCAACAGAGGGGTTTTGTCATTAGGTGCTAAAGTTGATTTTTTTTTTTTTTTTTTGAGATGGAGTATCACTCTTGTTGCCCAGGTTAGAGTGCAATGGCACGATCTTGGCTCACTGCAACCTCCATCTCCTGGGTTCAAGCAATTCTCCTGCCTTAGCCTCCCAAGTAGCTGGAATTATGGGCATGTGCCACCACAACTGGCTAATTGTGTGTGTGTGTGTGTGTGTGTGTGTGTGTGTGTATTTTTTCTTTTTTCTTCTAGAATATCTCCTTTCACAGTGTGTATTTTTTTAAGTAGAGATGGGGTTTCACCATGTTGGTCAGGCTGGTCTTGAACTACTGACCTCAGGTGATCTGCCTGCCTCAGCTTCCCAAAGTGCTGGGATTACAGGCATGAAACACTGTACCTGGCCTAAAACTGATTTTTATTGTTGCTGTGTTATATTTTGCATCACTAATTGTACAAGTAAAACTTTTCTACCACCCCTCCTATCCCCAGTACCCCCCATGTCCCCAAAGCATGTGAAAATGCAAATTACAGAAATGCAGAGTTGCACAGTTCAACATCCATCGGGTAAAAACGGACAAGTTGTTCTGTACGCTTGCTGCCGGTCACAGCCCTCAACTCTGCCATGTGGCAGGCAAGCCCTCCATGGAGGGAGGGTACTAGGAGAGGCCCCGGGACATCCGTCTGCAGCCCATGTGCTCCTCCCCAGCTGGGTGGACCCCAGGCAGGACCCCACCTGGATGAGGGCAGCCCCTGAGCTGTGCAGCCTGGGCCCGTGCACCTGTGCTCTTGCAAATGGAGAGGGCAGCTCTCCCTGCAGTGCAGGCACGATCTAGGGCCACGACCAGGGCGAGGAGGTGCACAGTGCAGGGTCCCCAAAGCAGGCGAGGACCTGAAGTATATGGGCTGCAGGTCTCTATTTGTTGCAGGGCAGGTAACCCCCCGAATTGGGGCTTAGTCTGAAGAGGTCCTAGGCTTTACCAGGGAAAGAATTCAGCGGTGAGCCGGAGGCATGGGGCTAAGCTCTGTGACTGCTTGTGCAGAGCAGGGCTACCCCCCAGGAAGCGTGTGGAGAGCAGCAGTTCGGGGCAATGCTGCCGCCATATTTACATCCACTTTTAATTACATGCAAAGTAAGGGGCAGGTTATTCAGAAATTCCTAGAAAAAGGGTGAGAACGTCCAGGTGTTGCCATGGCGATGGCAAACTGGCATTGAGCTGGTGGGCGTGGCTCATGGAGATGAGCTTTTGCCTATTCCATGTTTCAGCCAGTCTTCACTCTAGTTGGGAGTCAAATCCCACCTCTACATTTCACATTCACACCCAGCAGCATTAGGCTTTTGTCCAGGCTACTTTTGTCTCATAGACGGTGACAGAAGCTCAGAACGGCACACACACTAGGGCAGGGTGCAGAGAGCAGTACAGGGGGCCTGGACGTGAGTGAGGGGGGTCTGGGCAGGAAGCAGCCCCGCCAGGCTGCGGCGATGGTCACCCATGGTCCCCGCTCCATCCGGGTGGGCGCTGCAGGCTCTCAGCCCTGGCTCAGTCCGCGGGTCACTCACCCACCTCGG